>ML252598.1:36746-86024 GCA_005239495.1 Nicotiana undulata | reverse complement strand
GGGGGGGGGGGTATTAGGAACAGTTATATACCTAGGGGGTGGGGAGTTCCCAACCGTTAGATCAAACGAGATCAACGGCTGGGATTTGTTATGATCAAAACGGGGTCGTTTGGGGTTTGGAGACTGGGGCAGGCCGGGTATTAATTAATTGGGCTGGGGCGTATGGGTTGTGTAGAGACTCGTTTTTGGGCCTGGCACATTAGCCCAAGTTCGATTTTAACATCTTAGGCTTAATTAACATTACTTAGTTTAATTAATACTAATTCTAATTAAAATTAAAAATGTAACAACTAATTTTGATTATTATTATTATTATTTTTTGTCGTGTTATAAACTAATTGTTGAATTGATTAAAAGTGACACCATTTAATTTAACACTTATATCATTTAGGGAATAAATTTCACAGTTTTGTTTGGGAAAAACGATTAAATTAAGCAATTAATTAGTAAAACTACATTGTATCCAATAATTGACATTTTTGTTGTTATTTACTTCAATTACTTACAAATAATATGCTAATTAACTCTAATTCTCATTTTTATCTAATTTAAAGGGAAAATTGATTGATGGCGGATTAAAAGGTGAAATTATGAATTAACGCTGGCAATTTTGAAGAATAAATTTGTAATTTTCCAAATGATTGAGGTTATGCAACCTTAAATTATTTATAAACATTAAAAGATAAATTATGGTTATAAATGTAAAATTAATTCACCAATAGCACCTAAATTCAATAAAAATAAAAAAACTAATTAAATTATTGAATTTTTGTAGGATCATATAGTAGGTGAAAATTACGTGCTCACAATGAGGAGCCTAACATGGGATGCCCTGTCTTGGTACATCAGCCAAGACCCCAAAAAGTGGTCAAACTGGGTGAGTATGGCGTCAGACTTCATGGACCGGTTCAGGTTCAATACAGAGAATGCGCCAGACGTGTTCTACATTCAGAATCTTAAGAAGAAGCCCACAGAAACTTTTCGCGAGTATGCTACTCGGTGGAGATCTGAAGCAGCTAAGGTCAGGCCTTCTTTAGACGAAGAACAGATGAACAAATTCTTCGTCCGAGCATAAGACCCATAGTATTACGAGCGGCTGATGGTGATTGAGAACCATAAATTCTCTGACATTGTCAAGTTGGGTGAGAGAATTGAGGAAGGTATCAAAAGCGGAATGGTTACCAATTTTGAAGCATTGCAGGCTACAAACAAGGCCCTACAATCTGGTGGTGTGTCCAAGAAAAGAGATATGGGAGCCATAATGGTTGCACAGAGGACTAAATCCCCGCTGAAATACCAAACCTACCAAACACCCTCACTCACATATCAACCAACACCAACATACCAAACACCCTAACCCACATACCAGTCAGCACCTACGCCAACATATTAATCATCTCCCCCACCTACTTATCAACCACAATCTCATAGATATTCCCAACCAGCTCCTGTTTACCATACCTACACCTCTCAACCATCTCACTACCAATCACCCCCTGTTCGCCAAAATTTCCCGAGACCTCGACCTAACTTTGATTGCAGGCCTCCTAAACAATACGCCGCCACCTATTGACAAGCTATATCACTCATATCCCTGCGGTAACCCCTGAGAACCCCTCTCAATGGGTTAATCCAAATAATATATGTGCATACCATTCCGTCATGAAGGGACACACAATTGATAAATTCCGCTCACTGAAAGATAAGATACAATATCTGATTGACAATAAGTTCATTCTAGCAAAGAAATCTACTCTCAATGTCCGCAACAATCTGCTCCCAGACCACAAGGGTGGAGGTATTAACATGATTGAGATAGAAGAGGATAGGGACCAGGAGGGGTCAATCGGGATGATCATAGAAGGTGATGACCCAAAGAAGCCAGCGGTCACTCTTAATCCCATCATAGTACAGATTCAACAATCTGGAGATGTTGAGGTAACGGCATTAGTCCCACTTGAGTTTGAGGCGGCACCGCCTGCAGACGTACATGTGCCGTTTGAGGTTGAAGTTATGCCACCTTCTAAGGAACCTGTTCCATTCGAAGTAAAAGTAGCTGCACCAATCACAGTCGCGGTGTCAGCCACACCACCCTTTTACACCAACGTTGTACCATGGAATTATGTAGATGAGTCAAGAAGGAAAGGCAACGTCAAGATAGAAGAAGCTACTGCTGCGCAGGGAATGACAAGGACCGGCAGGGTCTATACACTTGAACATTTGACAGAGTCCAGTAAGCAGGCTTCCAACAGGCCACCAATCATTGAGACGGGCCCAGACAATCTCTGGAGGAAGATGCAGGCCAAAGAATACTCAGTAATTGATCAGTTGAACAAAACCCTAGCCTAGATATCCATTCTGTCATTACTACAGAATTCAGAGATGCACAGAAATGCTTTGACGAAAATGCTGAACGAAGCATATGTGCCAAATAACATCACCTGCGGGGAAATGGCCAATATGGTAGGTCAGGTATTGGAAAGTTATAAGATCACTTTCTACGAGGATGAGCTGCCACCTGAAGGGTAAAGTCATAACAAAGCACTGCACATCACTGTGCAATGTGAGTTCTACTTCATCACCAGGATTCTGATTGACGGGGGATCCAGCCTCAACATCTGTCCATTGACAACGCTCAAGAAACTGGGCAAGGGGTTGTACGAGATAAAAGAAGGGTCGATGAATATGAAAGCTTTTGATGGTTCTCAGAGGTCCACCACCGGTGAGATCAGCCTTTGTCTGCAAATGGGACCTACGTGATTCAAAGTTGATTTTCAGGTGATAGACATATCACCGTCCTACAACTTGTTATTAGGACGGCCGTGGATACATGTCACTGGGGCCGTGGCATCAACACTGCATCAGGCAGTAAAATTTGAATGGAACCACCAGGAAGTGATAATTCATGGAGACGGAAGCAATCATGTCTGTAGTCGCCAAACCATCCTGGTGGTTGAAGGTTGAAGAAGGCTGGGTGGAGAAACATACCACCATATTGAAAGAGTCAACGCAATAGACAACGACTATAGGGTTAAGTCATAACAAAACACTGCACATCACTGTGCAATGTGAGGACTACTTCATCACAAGGATTCTGATTGACGGGGGATCCAGCCTCAATATTTGTCCATTGACAACGCTCATGAAATTGGGCAAGGGGTTGTACGAGATAAAAGAAGGGTCAATGAATGTGAAAGCTTTCGATGGTTCTAAGAGATCCACCGTCGGTGAGATCAGCCTTTGTCTTCAAATGGGACCTACGTGATTCGAAGTTGATTTTCAGGTGATAGACATATCAGCGTCCTACAACCTGTTATTAGAACGGTCGTGGATACATGCCGTTGGGGCCGTGGCATCAACACTGTATCAGGCAGTAAAATTTGAATGGAACCACCAGGAAGTGATCATTCATTGAGACGGAAGCAATCCTATCTATAGTCGCCAAACCATCCCGGTGGTTGAAGGTTGAAGAAGGCTGGGTGGAGAAACCTACCACCATATTGAAAGAGTCAACGCAATAGAAAAAGACAAGTGGTGGGACAGTAAGATTGCAAGCATACTGAACTGGAGTGGGTACGAGCCTGGCAAAGTACTCGGTAAGAATCTTCAGGGGATTTCCAAGCCAATACAGCTGAAGCGCCATGGTACCACTTTTGTCCCGGGATACAAGTATACATGGCAAGAGTACAAGAACTGGTCGCCACCATGGCACGGTCCTTATTACCCATCGTAACAGCCGATACCGCATCGGGATCATACCTTTCAGCAGACCGATATTATATGGGGGTCAGAGGAAGAAGAAGCACTGGCATCCCTGAAGAACTTATTCCTGGAAGTTGATGACATGGACTGTTGCGTCATTGTTGAGGAGGAAGAGGAGGAAGGCCCTTCCATTCAAGCCATGAGCAAAGGATCATCCCTTAAGAATTGGACTATCAGAACAGCCAAGGCCCAACGAGTCCCGAGGTAGCAAGGCTCAACAAGCATTGTTTATTTTTTGTTTGCTAAATGATTTTATTTCCGCATATTTAATTTCTACAATAATATCTTCAATGTTCTAAAAACATTTACGCAATTTATCAAAAGCACTTTAATGTTTTTATGAATAAATATTTATTACTATCATTTTCTCTCATTACTTTATCTATACAACATTACTATTACTTGTCTTGATGAACCAATGACTGTGACATGCAATGAGACAACGCAACAAAAGGACAGTGATTCAGAAGAAGAGGATGATAGCATACCTGATGAAATTGTCAAGTAGGTTGAGAATTTTGAGACTGAGGTCGTCAACTTGGGAGATTTAGAAATTGTCAAAGAGACTCGCATAGCATTCATTTGTCACCATCAGAGAAAGAGGAATATACGCAGTTCTTGAATGAGTATGAAGATATATTTGCATGGTCGTACGACGACATGACTGGTCTGAGTACATCCATTGTGGATCACAAATTACCAACCAATCCAATGTGCATGCCGGTAAAGCAAAAGCTCAGAAAGTTCAATCCTGCCTTGAGTTTGAATATCAAGGAAGAAGTTACCAAGCAGATCAACGCCAAGTTTCTCCGGGTGGTTGAATATCCAACATGGTTAGCCAACATCGTGCCAGTGCCTAAGAATGATGGAAAGGTTAGAGTTTGTGTTGACTACCGGTATCTCAACCGGGCCAGCCCGAATGATGACTTCCCTCTTCCAAGCATACACATCTTGATTGACAATTGCGCCAAGCACGAGCTTCAGTCGTTCATGGATTGCTTTGCTGGTTACCATCAGATTTGGATGGATGAGGAAGATGCTGAGAAAATGGCTTTCATTACGCCATGGGGAGTTTACTGCTACAAGATGATGCCATTCAGCCTGAAGAACGCTGGAGCCACCTATATGAGAGCTATGACCACTATCTTCCACGATATGATACACAAAGAGATCAAAGTATATGTGGACGATGTCATTATCAAGTCCAAGAAAGCCACCGACCACATAGCAGATCTTAGGAAGTTCTTCGATAGGTTGCGGAAATACAATCTGAAACTAAACTCCGCAATGTGTGCATTCGGGGTTCCTGCAGGGAAATTGCTTGGGTTCATCGTCAGCCATTGAAGGATAGAATTGGATCTGTCAAAGGTTAAAGCCATCCAGGAATTACCACCGCCGAAGAACAAGAAGGATGTGATGAGTTTTCTGGGACGCCTCAACTACATCAGCCGGTTCATAGCCCAATCAACGGTCATATGTGAACCAATCTTCAAGATGCTGAAGAAAGATGTTGCGACCAAATGGGCTGAGGATTGTCAAAAGGCCTTCGATAGAATTAAGGAGTACTTTTCAACACCGCCAGTCTTGGTACCACTTGAGCCAGGTAGACCTTTGCTACTCTACCTCGCAGTATTAGATGGAGCTTTCGTCTGCGTTCTGGGGCAGCACGACGAGACAGGAAGAAAAGAGCAGGCCATTTATTATCTAAGTAAGAAGTTCACTCCATACGAGGCTCGATATTCTTTATTAGAACGTACCTGTTGTGCTCTAACCTGGGTAGCACAATAGTTGAGGCATTACTTTTTTGCCTACACCACATATCTCATACCAAGGATGGATCCCTTGAAGTATTTCTTCTAGAAGCCCATGCCAACCGGCAAGCTGGCCAAGTGGAAATTGTTGTTAAGTAAGTTCGACATTGTCTATGTGACTCAGAAAGTAGTCAAAGGGCAGGCGTTAGCAGACCATCTTGCTGAAAACCCTGTGGATAGGGAATACGAATCCTTGAAAATGTATTTTCCCGATGAAGAATTATCATTCATAGGAGAAGATAATGCAAAATCTTATGATGATTGGAGAATGCTTTTCGATGGAGCAGCAAATTTCAAAGGAGTCGGCATCGGAGCTGTCCTGGTATCGGAAACTGGTCAAATTTATCCGGTATCTGCTAAACTCAGATTCCCCTGCACCAACAATATGGCAGAATATGAAGCCTGTATATTAGGGCTCAATATGGACATTGATATGAATGTTCAGGAGCTGCTAGTAATTGGTGATTCGGATTTGCTAATACACCAAGTACAAGGAGAATAGGCCACTAAGAATTCCAAGATACTGGCGTATCTGCACCATGTGTAGGAATTGAGAAATAGGTTCACGAAGACAGAATTTCGGCACAGCTCCAGAATTCAGAACGAGTTCGCCGATGCATTGGCCACTCTATCATCCATGATACAGCACCCAGATAAGAACTTCGTCAACCCTATTCCAGTGAAGATCCATCGCCAGTCGGCCTACTATGCCCATGTTGAAGAGGAAGCAGACGGAAAACCATGGTTCCATGACATGAAGGAGTATTTTTCAAAGGGAGAGTACCCAGAGTTGGCAAATCACATTCAGAAATGCATGCTTCGGAGATTGTCCAACAACTTCTTTCATAGTGGAGGAATCCTGTACCGGAGAACTCCCGATTTGGGATTACTTAGACGTGTCAATGCAAATGATGCTTCCAAACTACCGGAAGAGATACATGCCGAGACCTGTGGCCCACATATGAATGGTTTTCTTTTGGCTAGGAAGATACTCAGGGCCGGTTATTTCTGGATGACCATGGAAATGGACTACATCTAGTATGTCCGGAAGTGCTACCGCTGTCAGGTGCATGCAGATATGATAATGGTACCCCCAAACGAGATCAATGCAATAAGCTCACCTTGGTCGTTCGCCGCTTGGGGAATGGACGTCATTAGACCCATCGAGCCTACCGCCTCCAATCGACACAGGTTTATCTTGGTAGCAATTGATTATTTCACTAAATGGGTTGAAGCAACACCTTACAAAGCAGTGACTAAGAAAGTCGTGGCAGACTTTGTTCACGACCGTATCGTTTGTCGATTTGGAGTTCAAGAGTCAATCATTACCGATAACGGTTCCAATCTCAACAGTGATCTGATGAAAGCCATATGCGAGACTTTCAAAATCAAGCACAATAATTCCACATCCTATAGACCTCAGATGAATGGAGTTGTAGAAGCCGCCAACAAAAACATCAAGAAGATACTAAGGAAGATGATAGAAAAGCACAAGCAGTGGCATGAGAAGTTATCATTTTCCTTATAGGGATACCATACCACAGTTCGTACATCAACTGGGAAAACTCCTTATGTCACGCCCCAAAACTAAGGGACACGACCGGCACTCGACCGGGTAGCCCCAGTCAAGCGGACCTGGATTTCTTTTTCCCTCCCACGCATTACCCGAGATTTCCGATGTACATTATTCAACTGTAATTAAGACGCACTCTTACAATTTGAAATTTAACCACAGAATTCTATCATTACCAACATGTAGTACAATACTTACAAGATATACATAACACCCAGTTTTACTTTACGTGGTCTACAAGTCATACTGCCCAAAATACATAAGTACATAACCCACAATTCCTGTCTACGGAGCCTCTAAGAGTACAGAGGAGTTATATATAATACTTGCCGGTAACAAGGCTCCGGCTATACCTTACACAAATACCAAAATGTAAATGCGGAAGAAAAGGTGGCATGAACCACACTGGGCCCCGAGAGGAGAGGGGCTCACCAAATCAGCTGATAGGACGTAGAGGAGGCACTACTGTCGGTGGGCTGAAGTACCTGCTATAGAACCACCTACAATCATCACAAGAATGTAGCGCCCCCGGCAAAGGGACGTCAGTACATTTGAATTGTACTGGTATGTATGAACAAACTTTACTCTAAGTAAACTCAATAATGCACAGGCAAGAGACAGATAGAGAGTCACACAATCACCGCACAAGACATAGAAAGACACACAATGGAAGTTCCACAACTTTCACTTCATCATAATCACAGTCTCTATTCCACCCTTGTCCCTTCTCACATTTCACCTTTATTTCTTCTATTGCAGCGCACAACCCGATCCCACCTGACAATCACAATCATTTGTTGTGTTTCTGTTGCGGCGTGAAACCTGATCCCACCTAAAAACTGTTGCGGCGTGCAACCCGATCCCACATGACAATCACAATCACACCCTTATCACTTCTCACATATCACCCTTATCTCCCCTGTTGCGGCGCGCAACCCGATCCCACCAAGCAATCACATCTCATATCAACGATGACAAATCGCAGTTTAATCACAGAAAACTTCAGCAATAAGAATACAGTTTCTTTACATAGCCTTTAGCATATACATTCATACTCTTGGTTTCATTATACTCCTAGCACCGTTTTACAAAGCATGGTAGTGTGGCGATCAAACTAAAGACAGACAAGTAGTACACTTCACGCTTCAACATAATTCGGACAACCAGTTACACATATTCATAACAATACACGTACCGTATGCTCGAACACCACAAGTGATTTTACAAAGATTAAAGTTAGCCATACATACCTGGAGTTGAGTTTGCCTTTTTTAATTTCTATTGCAATTCACCGAACCGCCTAGCACTGTCAATCTAGTTTACAGTGCAACATATTTACCTTAGAATTAGGAGTCTCGAGTTCATTTGAGCATTTTATCAAACACTATATGATCCCTTAGATTGACTAACCCCATTTTAGTGAAAGATTACTCTACTTGCTTCTCTTTGTTAGGTTATGGAAGATTATTCACATGCATGAAAGGTCCCAACTTTCATCCACAAGAACCAACCTATGTGTGTTTTATCNGTGTGTTTTATTCTTAGTTAAATCCCTAGAATTTGAGAAAATAGGGTGAAGGCTTACCTCTTATGATGAAGAAGATGACTACTACTTGATAAACTTCCAAGCCTGGGTAGAGATGGAGGACCAATTTGGGGAAGATGAGGACTTCTCTCTCTAGAACCCACTCTTACTTCTCTCTATTTTGTTTAGAAAACAGTTAAAATGAAAGGGGGCAGGGGTTAAATGAAACTGGGGTCGGGTATAAAAATTTAGAAAATTAACAGACCGTGTTGAATATGCGGTCAGGAATGTGATCGCATTCCTGACATGCGGTCCGCATATTGGACCGCAGAATGGCCCCTAGGTGGAGCCAAAATTTTAAAACATTCTGCCCGAGTATGCAACCACTATGCGGTCCGCATACACGTTATGCGATCGCATTGTGCGTCTCATAACACCCCTTCAGTTGGGCAGTGATCTGCCCGTGTATGCGATATGCGGTCCGCATACACGTTATGTGATCGCATAGTGCGTCGCATAACACCCAAATTTATGGAAAAATTAAGTTCTTTCAAATCCCGGGGTATTTTTACAAAATCAAGGTCCGTTTGAAGAATTTCCACAGAGATAACAACTCGGGGACTTATTCGGGCATTATTTTAAGCAAGAAATTTTACGGGTCTTTACATTCTCCCCCCCTAAAAATCATTCGTACTCGAATGAGGATTTTGGAAATCATTTGGTTTTTTAAAACATGATATGCAAACTTCCCAATTTACACTAACTCCAGTATTTTCAGAAAATTTCGCCAGAGTCTCCTTTGTATTTAGACCTATCCACCTGACAGAGAGCCCCCGAAACACATTTCCAAGCATCATTACACAAATTTTGTTATCCCTACAACTGGTATACCATTCATTACCTCAACACTTGCACATATCCAATTACCTTGACAAATACATATAGCTCATCCTCTTTTCATCACAAATTGGCATAAGATTCAATTAGTGGCACATAATTTGCACATAACTTTGGGCCATTTCAGTGCGCCCCATATAGTTCAATCACCTCAATAGATCATAGACAATTCTTTTAACCATATCATTAATCACTTACTCAGCACATTTGNTTTAGCACGCATTGGAAAGTTACAACATTAAGGCAATTAGGAGAGGAAAGAAAAAAATGGGGTGCCTTTGCACGAATCTGAGTACAACATCAAATTGCCTTGGAACCATAATTCGCACGATCACTACTACACTTGCTCAAACAGATGGAGGTACTTTTCTTTCATTTCTTTCTCTGTTTACCACGTGGCTTCCTCGACTCGTTGACTTCGCCACAACACTTTAACAGAAGCAATATCTTTGTTTCTCAATCTACGAACTTGCCAATCAAGAATAGCAACCGGAGCCTCTTTGTATGATAGCTCTTCATTAACCTCAATAGTACCAACTGGCACGATGGCAGATGGGTCTCCAACCACTTTCTTCAACATAGACACATGGAACACTGGGTGCACTAATGACAAATCATGGGGCAATTCTAACCTATAAGCCACCCGTCCTATCCTTTGAGCAATTCGATATGGCCCGACGTACCTATGGCTCAACTTCCCTTTCTTACCAAACCGCATCACTCCCTTCATAGGGGACACCTTTAAGAACACCCAATCATCTACCTGAAGCTCCAATTCTCTTCGACGAACGTCCGCATAGGATTTATGACGACTCTGAGCAGTTTTCATCCTCTCTTGAATGACTCTAAATTTTTCCATAGCTTGGTGCACAAGATTTGGTCCTAACAATTCTGCTTCACCAACCTCGAACCATCCGATCAGAGATCTACACCTCCTTCCGTACAATGCCTCAAACGGGGCCATTCGGATACTAGCATGGAAGCTGTTATTATAAGCAAACTCGACAAGCGGCAAATGATCATCCCAATTACCCTTGAAGTCTAAAACACAAGCCCGTAGCATATCTTCGAGCGTCTGAATAGTCCGCTCTGCCTGACCGTCAGTCTGTGGATGGAAAGCTGTGCTGAGATTTACCTGAGTACCCAAACCTTGCTGAAATTTTCGCCAAACATTAGCTGTAAACTGGGCCCCTCGATCTGAGATAATAGAAAATGAAGTGCCATGAAGTCTAACTATCTCCTTGATGTACAATTGGGCATACCGTTCCGCTGTGTCGGTGGACTTGATTGGCAAAAAGTGAGCTGATTTCGTGAGTCGATCCACTATCACCCAAATCGAGTCGAACTTGCGCTGAGTGCGAGGTAACCCTACCACAAAATCCATATTAATCATTTCCCACTTCCACATCGGTATTTCTACAAGCTGGGTTAACCCACCGGGTCTCTGATGCTCGGCCTTCACCTGTTGACAATTCGAACATTTGGATACATGGTCCGCCACATCCCTCTTCACACCGCTCCACCAATAAATTTCCCGGAGATCATGATACATTTTTGTAGAACCTGGGTGCACAAAATACCGGGAGCTATGAGCCTTTGCCATTACCCTTCCCCGAAGATTATCTATATCTGGAACACATAGCCTACCTTGACATCGCAACACTCCATCATTGCTGCCGAGTGAAAGTGCCGAAATCTTGCCATTCATAACTGCTTCCTTCAACTGTGTCAATGCTGGATCAATAAACTGCTTCTCCTTGACTTCCGCTACAAGTGACGATTTTGCCCCATTATGCACTATAACTTCCCCTTCGCCTGAGGTCGAAAGACAAACCCCCAAACTGGCCAATTGATAAACCTCCTGAGCCAAGGGCCTCTGATCCGCTTCCAAATGAGCCAAACTACCCATAGACTTTCGACTGAGAGCGTCGGCTACCACATTCGCCTTTTTCTGATGGTACAAGATGTTCATATCATAGTCCTTAAGCAATTCTAACCACCTCCGCTGCCTTAGATTCAGTTCCTTCTACTTGAATAGATACTGAAGACTCTTGTGGTCTGAGAACACATCCACGTGGACCCCATAAAGATAATGCCGCCAAATTTTAATGCAAACACCACCGTCGCGAGCTCCAGATTATGCGTCGGATAATTCTTCTCGTGATTCTTGGGTTTCCTTGAAGAATACGCTATGACCTTCCCACGTTGCATCAACACACACCCCAAACCAACCCTTGAAGCATCGCAATAAACAACAAATCCCTCTATACCTTCTGGCAAGGTCAATACCGGTGCCGAAGTCAATCTCGACTTCAACTCCTGAAAACTTTTCTCACAAGCGTCGGACCACTGGAACTTCACTACTTTCTACGTCAATTTAGTCAATAGGGAGGCGAGGGTAGAGAATCCCTCCACAAACCTCCGATAATACCCAGCTAGACCCAAGAAACTGTGAACCTCCGTCGGGGTCGTTGGTCTAGGCCAATCTTTTACTGCTGCGATCTTCTGGGGATCAACCTGAATCCCTTCTCTGGAAACAACATGACCCAAAAACGCGACTGATTCTAGCCAAAACTCACATTTCGAAAATTTAGCATAAAGGTGGTGATGACGAAGAGTCTGTAGGATTGCTCTAAGGTGATTAGCATGATCTTCCCGACTTCGCGAGTAGACAAGGATGTCATCAATAAAAACAATCACGAAGGAGTCTAGAAAGGGCTTGCAAATCCGATTCATAAGATTCATAAAAGCTGCTGGAGCATTGGTAAGCCCAATGGACATTACCAGAAATTCAAAATGACCATAACGAGTCCTGAAGGCGGTCTTAGGAATATCCTGCTTCCTGATCTTCAACTGATGATACCCAGACCGTAAATCAATTTTGGAGAAGAACCTCGCACCTTGCAATTGATCAAACAAATCATTTATTCGAGGCAATGGATACTTGTTTTTGATAGTGACTTTGTTGAGCTGCCGATAATCAATACACATCCGAAGCGACCCATCCTTATTTCTAACAAAAAGAACCGGAGCACCCCACGGCGACACACTCGGCCGAATGAACCCTTTATCCAGTAAATCCTTCAACTGCTCCTTCAACTCCCTTAACTCTGCTGGCGCCGTTCTGTATTATGGGATAGATATTGGCTGCGTATCTGGTAGTACATCAATCCCAAAATCAATCTCTCTATCTGGCGGAACCCCTAGAAGCTCGTCCGAAAATACTTCAAGAAACTTATTCACAACTAACACGGACCCGGGGGCCGACACTTCTGAAGCGGTGTCCGCAACCCTGACCAAATGATAGATACACCCCTTCTTAATCATCTTTGAGGCCTTAAGGCAGGAGATAAACCTACCTTTCGGCACCACACCATTCCCCTTCCACTTAATAACCGGCTCATTAGGAAACTCGAGTCTCATGACTCTCGTTCGGCAATCGATATTAGTAAAGCACGAATAAAGCCAGTCAATTCCCATAATAATATCAAAATCTACCATCTCAAGCTCAATAAGATCGGTCGTGGTAACGCGACCACATACCGTGACAACACAATTCTTATAGACTTGTGCTGCTGTAATAGAATCACCAACTGGAGTTAATACAGAGAACGGCTCATGAAGCTGTTTGGGTTTCATTCCAAAACTTGAAGCAATAAACGGGGTAACATAGGACAAGGAGGACCCCGGATCAATAAG
Source organism: Nicotiana undulata (assembly GCA_005239495.1). Lineage (NCBI taxonomy): Eukaryota > Viridiplantae > Streptophyta > Magnoliopsida > Solanales > Solanaceae > Nicotiana > Nicotiana undulata. The sequence continues at coordinate 72,757 of ML252598.1, read as the reverse complement.
AGCATAGAAATCAAGTGCTTGAACATTCAGAATACCTGTGACAACATCTGGAGAAGCCTCCGCATTCTAGCGACCACTCAAAGCATAGGATCGGCTGGGTCCGCCTCTACCACGATCCCCACCCCTAATTACACCACGTTCTGCTGGAGCTGGAGGGTGCACTGAAGATGTGGCGGCTGAAGAACCGGATGACTGGGCAAACCCCCTACCCATGCCCTGGCTGGGCACACGACAATCCCGCTGAAGATGACCCCTCACCCCACACATGTAGCATATCGAGCGATCGAAATAATAGGCCTCAGTATGGAACCCTCCGCACTGAGGGCACAGAGCCTTCCCCTGCTGCTAGAACCTTCCTCCGGGACGACCTGACTGATGGGGTCTCCTGCTGTCAGATCCTAATCTCCAATGGCTATTCGGCTGATAACGATGCACGGATGGCGGTGCACTGGCTGAAGACTGAGCATAAAACTGGGATGACACTTCTGGCCCCCTCCCCTGAACTGGTCTCCCCCCTGAAACTGTGCTCCCTGAGTGACCAACCGACCGGGCCCTGCTGCTACTCTCTCTGTCTGCCCGTATCTTCAACTTTCTAGCCTCCGTAGCCTGGGCGAATCCCACATTCTTCCCATAATTCATGTCCGAGTGCAAAGCCGTTGTAGCAGCCTCATTCATAACCAAAGGACTGAGACCCTGAACAAATCGTGAAACTCGAGCATCCATGGTCGACACCAACTGGGGAGCATACTTGGACAACCTTACGAACTCCATGTGGTACTCCCAAACACTCATACTGCCCTGCTTGAGGACCTCAAACTCAGTAGCACGGGCTGCCACAATCTCGACAGGAAAAAAGTGATCCATGAACGCATCCACGAACTCGCTCCATCTGGCCGGAGGACCTCCCTCTCCACGGGAACCCTCCCACATCTCGAACCAGGAATATGCTGCTACCCTCAGCCTGTACGAAGCTAACTCAACCCTCTCTGTCCCTGTGGCCTTCATCACCCGAAGGGTCTTGCACATCTCATCAAGAAAATCTTGTGGATCGGCCTCTGGATCCGTACCTGAGAACTATGGAGGAGACAACCGCAGAAACTGGTTGACTTTGGAGCCGACGGAATCTCCCTATCCGCTGGAGGACGCAGGGGTAGTACGAGATCTTTGGGCCTCAGCGGCGACCAACTGAGTTAACATATGAATAGCTCCTCTGAGGTCCCCCTCGGACGTACCGGGATCGGAAGTTGGATTCGTAGAGGGATTAGGAATGTCAGCGGGAGGGATTGCAGCACCCTCCGCCGCCGTAGGAACAGGAATGCTTTGATCCGCAATAGAAGGGTCCGGCAAATTCAAGGCTGGGGAGTCACTCTCACCTGCACTACCAGGTACATGATTCATAGCCACACTTGGGGTGGCATTGGCCTCAAGGCCGAGTCGAGCTCTCTTCTTTGGTGCCATAATTGAAAATTTTCGAAACAAAGCACGAGTTAGACAAGGACATTTTCACTCTTCACCTCACCGCACGATATAGAATAACAATAAAAAGAGTAATTTCCTAAATGTCCGTGTAGCCCCCTAATTATAGATGTGGTCGACAACACACCGATAAGAAGGGCTCTACTAGACACGGCTCCGAGACATCCTAGGACTCTTTTATAACCTTAGGCTCTGATACCAAGTTTGTCACGCCCCAAAACTAAGGGACACGACCGGCACTTGACCGGGTAGCCCAAGTCAAGCGGACCTGGATTTCTTTTTCCCTCCCACGCATTACCCGAGATTTTCGATGTACATTATTCAACTGTAATTAAGACGCACTCTTACAATTTGAAATTTAACCACACAATTTTGTCATTACGAACAAGTAGTACAATACTTACAAGATATACATAACACCCAGTTTTACTTTACGTGGTCTACAAGTCATACTGCCCAAAATACATAAGTACATAACCCACACTTCTTGTCTACGGAGCCTCTAAGTGTACGGAGGAGTTATATATAATACTTTCCGGTAACAAGGCTCCGGCTATACCTTACACAAATACCAAAATGTAAATCCGGAAGAAAAGGTGGCATGAACCACACTGGGCCCCGATAGGAGAGGGGCTCACCAAATCAGCTGATAGGACGTAGAGGAGGCACTACTGTCGGTGGGCTGGAGTACCTGCTATAGAACCACCTACAATCATCACAAGAATGTAGCGCCCCCGGCAAAGGGACGTCAGTACATTTGAATTGTACTGGTATGTATGAACAAACTTTACTCTAAGTAAACTCAATAATGCACAGGCAAGAGACAGACAGAGAGTCACACAATCACCGCACAAGACATAGAAAGATACACAATGGAAGTTCCACAATTTTCACTTCATCATAATCACAATCTCAATTCCACCCTTGTCCCTTCTCACATTTCACCCTTATTTCTTCTGTTGCGGCGCGCAACCCGATCCCACCTGACAATCACAATCATTTGTTGTGTTTCTGTTGTGGCGTGCAACCCGATCTCGCCTGACAACTGTTGCGGCGTGCAACCCGATCCCACATGACAATCACAATCACACCCTTATCACTTCTCACATATCACCCTTATCTCCCCTGTTGCGACGCGCAACCTGATTCCATCAAGAAATCACATCTCATATCAACGATGACAAATCGTAGTTCAATCACAGAAAACTTCAGCAATAAGAATATAGTTTCTTTACATAGCCTTTAGCATATACATTCGTACCCTTGGGGTTCATTATCCTCCTAGCATCGTTTTACAAAGAATGGTAGTGTGGTGATCAAACTAAAGATAGACAAGTAGTACACTTCACGCTTCAACATAATTCGGACAACCAGTTACACATATTCATAACAATACACGTACCGTATGCTCGAACACCACAAGTGATTTTACAAAGATTAAAGTTAGCCATACATACCTGGAATTGAGTTTCCCTTTTTTAATTTCTATTGCAATTCACCGAACCGCCTAGTACCGTCAATCTAGTTCACAATGCAACATATTTACCTTAGAATTAGGAGTCTCGAGTTCATTTGAGCATTTTATCAAACACTATGTGATCCCTTAGATTGACTAACCCCTTTTAGTGAAAGATTACTCTACTTGCTTCTCTTTGTTAGGTTATGGAAGATTATTCACATTCATGCAAGGTCCCAACTTTCATCCCCAAGAACCAACCTATGTGTGTTTTATCCTTAGTTAAATCCCTGGAATTTGAGAAAATAGGGTGAAGGCTTACCTCTTATGATGAAGAAGATGACTACTACTTGATAAATTTCCAAGCCTGGGTAGAGATGGAGGACCAATTTGGGGAAGATGAGGACTTCTCTCTCTAGAACCCACACTTACTTCTCTCTATTTTGTTCAGAAACCAGTTAAAATGAAAGGGGGCATGGGTTAAATGAAACTGGGGTCAGGTATAAAAACTTAGAAAATTAACAGATCGTGTCGAATATGCGGTCAGGAATGCGATCGCATTCCTAACATGCGGTCCGCGTGTTGGACCGCAGAATGGCCCTCAGGTGGGCCAAATTTTGAAAACATTCTGCCCGAGTATGCGACCACTATGCGGTCCGCATACACGTTATGCGATCGCATAGTGCATCGCATAACACCCAAATTTCTGGAAAAATTAAGTTCTTTTAAATCCCGGGGTATTTTTACAAAATCAAGGTCCGTTTTAAGAATTTCCACAGAGATAACAACTCGGGGACTTATTTGGGCATTATTTTAAGCAAGAAATTTTACGGGTCTTTATACCTTATTTACTGGTTTACGGCACGGAAGCTGTTATTCCCGCCGAAGTGGAGATTTCGTCCCTAATAATCATACAAGAAGTTGAGCTCAACGATGCAGAATGGGTGAAGAGTCGTCATGAGAAACTATCCCTCATAGACGGAAAAAGAATGAATGCAGTATGTCATGGGCAACTTTATTAGAATAGGATGTGCAAAGCTTTCAACGAAAGAGTCAAGTTGAGACTATTCGCACCGAGGCAGCTGGTGTTAAAGAAGATCTTTCCACATCAAGATGAAGCTAAAGAGAAATTCTCTCCTAATTGGCAAGGTACATATATGGTTCACCGAGTATTGACAGGAGGAGAGCTTATACTTGCAGAAATGGACGGAGAAGTCTGGCCAAACTCAATTAATTCATATGCAGTCAAACGATACTATGTGTAATTATTTATGCTTTTCTCAAGTGATGTAAACTGAACTACGCCTGACCTGATTCCCGTTTAAGAGGGGATACGTAGGCATCCCTATGGGTTCGGTCACAATTCGATAAAATTCATTTTCCCCGCAATTGGAAACTGGGGCAGAATTTTATGGAGGACCCTTAAAATTCTGAAGCAAGTTCAACCAACCGCCGTATGTACAACAGTCAGAGTCTCCAACCCCTCAAACTTCCGTAGCATGAGAGGTTGCAATGTCTTGGATCATGTCACGGTCATTGGTTCATCTAAATTTATTTTAAAATACATGTTTATACTATATCTGTAAAAAATCTTGCATACTTACTCTTTAAAATAGCTCTGTATAGAAAACGCTACCCTGATGATATGAACCGGGTCATCAGACCAAGCAGATGAGTCAAGCAGAGCCAGCGGGGATACGAACCAACCTTCTCCATTTACAGAACTCACGACTTTTCGTTGGATGCAGGTACAAAGAACAAACATGCAAAGAAGTCACAAATTTCAACACAGTTGCAAATGCTAAAGTTCATTGTCCGCCCAAAGAACAAACCTGTTCAAAGTCACGAAAATCACCGCACTTGTCGACATTTTCTATCAGCACAAAGGATAACGTGCCTCGCAGTCACATGTCTCATAACAATCGCAATACCACAATCTACTACCAGCTAAGAAATTCTATTGTCAATTATTATTTAATCTTCTGCATGAGGCTAAGCTCTACCTCCATTTTCTTAAGGCTAACTTTCTACCTTCCTCTTCATAAGGCTAAATTTCTGCCTTCCTCTGCGTAAGGCTAACTTCTGCCTTCCTCTGCATAAGGCTAATCTTCTACCTTCCATTTGCATGAGACTAAGCATTGTCTCCATTCTGCATGAGGTTAAGCTCTACCTCCATCTGCATAAGGCTAACTTTATGCCTTCCTCTGCATAAGGCTAATCTTCTGCCTTCCATTTGCATAAGACTAAGCTCTGTCTCAATTCTGCATGAGGATAAGATCTACCTCTATTTGCATAAGGCTAACTTTCTGCCTTCCTCTGCATAAGGCTGATCTTCTTCCTTCCTACCTTACATAAGACTAAGCTATGTCTCCATTCTGCATGAGGTTAAGCTCTACCTCCATTTGCATAAGGCTAACTTCCTGCCTTCCCTCTACATAAGGCTAAGCTCTGCCTTCCTACCTTGCATGAGGCTAAGCTATGCCTCCAATTTACTTTTCTTCGAGACTAAGCGCTGTCTCTCGAGCATTATCTACTTCTCTTTCGGGCTAAGCTCATCCTTCCAAATCGCAAGGCTAAGCTCTGTTTGTCAGCATCATGCTATTGCATCTCATGGGCTGAAATATCGCCAACTTGTCCAACGGCGGCATTGTTCGGAGGCACCATCTTCATCGCTCGAGAACACCATGTCATGTCCCGAGGATCTCTCAATCTTGCATATCATTATTCAAAGGCGTCATTGTTCAGAGGCACCATCGTCATGGCCCGAGAACGTCATTTCATGGCTTAAAAATCTCTCATCAAACAATTCATGGCCCAGGACGTCATGGTCTAAGGACGTCATCCTTAACCGTCCAAAGACAACATTCATAGTCTAACGGGAACCTGCATCATATTCAAATTTATGCACAACATACGCTTGTATTGCTTTATTTGCAGGTAACCCGGCAAGCAAAGACTATCCCAGCAGAAGCGATCTCGCTCCAGTTCTCCCAGCCATATCAAACATAACCTCTCCCGTAAAACCGTTCACTCGTCCAGCCCTAGATGTTGCGTTCGTTCTTGTGATAACTCCATCAGTATACTTCGCCGATGGATCTAGAACTACATACGGCCTGATTCCTGTAAAACTAGGGATATGTAGGCAGCTCAAAAACCAGGGTGCGGCCTAAATCTCTCGAACCATTTCGCTCGGTCAAAATTGGCCATCATGTCTTTACCCGACAAACTCTTTCATCTTTTTCGGGTAAAGAGGGCAACTGTTGATACCCAATTTTTTCTCAAAATATTTTAAAATTGCATATATAGCTTCAAAATCATGTACCAATGGCAATTGATATTTTTCCATAATTTTCATATATTTTTATTAATTTACCCAACATGTTATTCACAATTAATAATTACAAATTGCATTACAAACAATTTCAAAAGCATTTCTTGGTTTCATTAATTATTTATGGTCTTATTAAGGCCAAATTATTTCACAACTAGCCAAATTGGCACCTTTTGGCTATAATTGCAATAACTTTGTAATTATAGCTCAATCATATGATTTTATATCATTTTTTATACATAAATTAATCATTTGCATTTTCAATACTAAGTCATTTTTAACTATTTTGTATGCATGTAATTCATTTTTTGAACAATTATTAGCTAATTTATAAATTGTTTTATTTAATTTAATTGGGTATTTAACAACTGGCCACTTGTATTTCAATTATAACCTAAATTAGCCAAGACCCCAACCCAACTAAAATGGCCCAAAGACTCCAATCCCAATACCTAAATCCTACCCGACCCAATCTGTGTTTAATCCTGGTCGTTGATCAAAATTGATCAACGGTCCAGGTTCTCCCTTTCCTAATTTAACCTAATGACCCCCCCTCTCATTTCTCTATATCTCTTCCGCCGTTACATCTCTCATCTCTCTCAACTTTCTCTGCTAACCTAATCTCTCACTTGTCGTCGCTTTACCGGAAACTATGGTGGTCTCACCACCCTCCTAGCTTCATGACTCTCTTCCTACGCTGGTATTGCTACCTTGAGTCCTTCAAGGGAACAAGAATGCGGTTCACTCACCTCCCAAGGGTTCTTCATGCCATTCTCCGGCCATCCATGGCCGTCCGAGTAAGATTCTACTATTTTCGGCTAGAACTAGTGGTTTCCAAGCCGTTTCTCCTTCTCTTTGGGTCATCTCCATGAAACCCTAACTACTAGCCCTTCATTTTATCTGTAATGGATCTGGGAGTATTATGAGTTATTATGTTTTTTTCCTTGAAAGTTTTTCGATTTTATTAGAACGACTCTTCATCTTCAAAACTAGGGTTCTTAAACCCCTTTTCAAATGATTTTCTTTCTGATTTTTTAGTATTATCCTATGATCTTCATTATGTTTAATCGTTTATTTGAGCTTTTCCTCTTTGTCTGACCTATTTTCATTAAAACCCTAAGTTCGCGATTTTAATCATAGATTCTAAGTATGTCTTTGGTTATATGTTTGATTAACCTGCCAATCTGTATGTTTTCTCATGAAAACTCTGTGATTTTGTTATTTTTACCCTATTTTTGCCTATTAGGGTTTCTGACTCTTCACTTCTTCTGCCTATATCATGTTTACTCTGTTGATTCGTACTGTGTTCTAGTTGAATCCCATGTTCTAAGTGATATTTTTTACTGTGCCATGATAATTAGGTTGATGATTTTAACCTACACTGTGATTTTCCTCGTTTGTCTGTAGCAATTTCTGTTATTCCCTCTCATTAGTACCTTCTCTTAATTCGATTTCTTTTGCACTATCCTTGTTTATGTTATGACTGCTTCGTTCAATTGTGATATTTTCTTTTTGTCAGTGTTATCTTTTAATGGAATCCCTGATTCCCTTGTGATTGGTGCACTCTACTGATTTCAACCTCTAAATATCCTCTTGCCTTATTTTGTGGTTAATTATGCTGTCAAGTTAATTCTTAGACACTCTCATTAATTAGGATATTCTGAATCTAGTCTCATTTACATGTGATATACTTGTATTATACTTATGCTTGTTTCCTTATGTGATTTCATTCCTTATTTATCACTGCTTGTTACCGTTTGAATTTTAACTCCTTAATTAAAGGAAGTCCTTATACTAATTCGATTCTAATTGACACATATTTCTACAATTACTGCTGAAATATTATTTTTACCTTATTTGGCTACCTAAGTTCGAACTATAAGTGCCTGGCTCTTTCATTAGCACACATGAACAGATTGTTCAAAAACTCTCTTTTACACAAAGTTCTCTTGTGCTCTCTCTTGTCTTTGGCAACTATACTCTTTGGTTCTTCATTCTGTGTGTGCACTCTTCTATACTGGTATGTCCTAATTTCAGTTTGAGTCTCAAAAATAATATGTTTAATTTCAATTCATCCTATTTCTAGTATATTTTTACTTGTGGTCCTGTTGTAAAGTTTGTACTTAACTTGGTTGCATTGTTATTCCCTTTGGATGTTATGTATCCCCTCCCTTAGACTTAGCGTGCTTGTATCCCTTTTAGATTCTACTTCAATATTGCTTCTCTGATTACTAGCCTAAGCTTTCATGTGTAAGTTTGAAATGTATGCTACCTTAATCCCTGAAGCCCCTTAGGGTTTCTTTGATTCTGAACCTATGTGTGACTCTACCTACTATGTGCTTACCCTTATATGCGTTATACTTGTTCCCAATTCCTCATCACCTTGTTTGTGGTTGCTGAACTTGTCTTAGTTTTTTGTTCTATGTGTGCTACTGAACCTTTTCTGATCCTGAGATTGGTATGTTGTTTATTCTGATTACCCTTTTCAATCTGTTTCTCTATTAATTTTTCCAAACTCATTTCAAACCAGTCTTTCTTGTTTAAACTATTTTCCTACTTAAATCTTTTTCAAAAATATGTCAAGCACTCTCACTCTACTCTTAGACATCTAAGTTCTGCCCCTCTAATGTGTGACTGCTTTGGGATCCCTATGAGATCCCTCTGAACTCTGATACATTAGAGTAGGCTCTTCCACACATGCACTTACTCAACCATGGTTATGAAATGTGGGTGTGAGCACTACCCGGGATCCCTTGAGGTCCTTAGGAAACTTTGACACACCCGGATTATGTGAAAGACTGTGAAATACCACTTGGCATTGGAAATCTGGAAATTTTTGCCTATTGGTAGGCTCTCTATAGTATAGCTTCTTATTTTCTTATCTATTTATGTAATTCATTCAATAATGGTTTGTAATAATTTATTGTAAGCGAATATTGGGGATGGATAGTGAAAAAGGGAAGGGGTAGCTATGCATGTTACATCAAAGGGTAGAAACCATGCTCTTAGGTTTACATTTATGTTGTGTGCAACAAAATTCATGTTTAGGACTCATATGTGCAAAGCATATCATGCATTAGATGCCATGCCCCCCTAGGTTCTATGTATACTGTTTTCAACATTTCATTTCTAGCACTACTATTTTTTCATTTAATCTTGTCTCTAGGATAAATGACAACATTGACGCAAACTGTTTCTTATGCATATTTTGAGACCACGTCTAATGCTGTAACCTGTTGAGCATCTAGAAATCCAACTTTAAGTAATTTTTCGTATAAATCACTCTGCCTTATACACGCACATTAGATACCATGCTTTAGGTCTTTTATACTGTTTCAGCATCTCATTTGGTATGCTCACTATCACTTAGAAATCATGTCCCTAGAATAAATGATAACATTAATATAAACTACTACTCATGCAAATCATGTCTAATAAAGCTGTAACTTTCTGTGCATTTAGAAATCTTGCTCTAGGAAACTCTGCAATCATGCTGCGTATCTAAAACTCTGCCTAGGAATTTTGCATGCAAGTCACTCTGCATTCTGTGCGTGCTAGATATCATGTTTCAAGACTTCATACATACTCACTCAATCACACTTAGTTAAATTATCAATGCATAAGAAAGATATAAAATAGTCTCACCATGTTCCCTTAACAAACTAGTAGTAATTCAATATCCTTTAACACCTAGAATAACATGTTTAGGTAAAACAACTTATAATTGTTTTTTCTTAAATAATTCTGGTAACTACTGTACACTGTCCCACGCCTAGGCAAGCCTTAGGTGACTAAAACTGCTAAAACTGGAAACTGCCTCTTTGTGTTAGTTGCTTAATGCTTAACAAACTTAAAATTAGTAGGCAAACTGGTTAGGCCCTTGTTTCTGAGTTATAAAAATAAATTTGCATATCTCTTATGTCCTGATACTCTCCTAGACATCATGCCTTAGGATCATGTTTAATAATATTACCTTTATTTGTGTTTGAGTCGTGTTGTTTACGTGCATTATCTGCGGAGGTAAACGTGAGCCCCATTATGTAACGACCCGACCGGTCATTTTGCGTATTAGGATCTCGTTCTCTTAAATGAAACCTTCCATAGCGGCTATTTGTGCTTTATGACTTGCGGGGACGGGTGGTTCGGGATTCGGAAATGGTTTGACTGATTTAGGAACACCTGGTTCTTTAAGGTTGGCCTCTTTGGCCAAGTTTGACTTCGGTCAGCATTTTGAGCAAACGACCTCGGAATTGAGTTATGATAGCTCCAGTAGCTCTGTATGATGATTTCAGACTTGAGCGTATATTCGACTCAGGTTTTCGATGACCCGGGAGAATTTTGGCGCCCGAAATGGAAATCAGGATTTCCTTATGTTTGAAATTTGGTTTGGGACGTGATTTTATGCTATCGACGTCCGAACGGAATTTCGGGATCGGAAATAGTTTCGTATGGTCATTTATGACTTGTCTGGAAAATTTGAGGTCATTCGGAGTAGTATAGGCATGTTCGGTGCATTGAAGTGAATTCTAGAATCTTAAGTTCTTAAGTTTGATTCAATTTGCTTTTGGGGTTGAATTCTGAGTTTTGTTGTTGTTTTTCATGTTCCGGAAGTTCGAGCGAGTCCGTATCATGAATACAGACTTGACGGTGCTTTTAGAATGGGTCCCGAGGGGCTCGGGTGAGTTTTGGAACCCCGTGAGCTAAGTTGGAAAAAACAGATTTTTGCTGTCTGGTTTCCTTCTTCGCGATCGCAAAAGGTGGGTCGCGATCGCGGAGAAGGAATTTGGTTGGCCTGCTGATTGTTCTTCGCAATCGCAGCTTCCTCTTCACGATTGCGGAAGGTTGGGCCCTTGGCCTTCGCGATCGCATCCCAGTCTTCGCGATCGCGGAACGCTGGACTCCATGCCTTCGCGATCGCAGCCCGATCCTCGCGATCACACGGTGTCAAGGCAGGGCCAGGCACAATTGCTTTTCGCGATCGCAGGACCTCTACTGCGATCGCAGAGGTCTGGCCAGTTGGCCTTCGCGATCGCAGGGCCCTTGTCGCAATCGCAGTGAAGGAATAACTAGGCAGTTTTATTAAATACGGGACTTAGCCTATTTCCTCAATTTTCATCTTCCTCCTCAAGTCTTTAGAGAGCTCTTCAAGGAACCTTCCACCATTGTTATTGAGGTAAGTAAATTTCATGGTTTTACTAAGTTTTAACATCAATTCCTAGCTAATTCTCTCTTCTAAATCATCAATTCTTGAAATTTGGTAGTAAATTAGGGCTTATGGGAGAATTAGTGAATTATCCGTTCTAAGCCATGAATTCATGTATAAATCACGTAATATGATCCTTAGGCTTCGGGTAAGTGATTCCTTTGAGAATTCTCAAAATCCGAACGTGTGGGCCCGGGGTCAAAATTATTAAATCCTTCAAGAATGCCTAATTTTGGGTTTATTGGTTAATTCTTCTTCTTTGAACTTAAATTGATTCAATTACGCTATATTTGGCTAGTTGCGAGCAGTCGAGGGTAGATTTTGGAGATTCGGGCGCATCCTTGATCCGATGGGTGATTTTGTCGCGAGGTGAGTCTCCTTACCAACCTTTTAAGGGGGAAATGTCCCCATATGTTCCTTATTTGTCATGTATACATGTTGTGGGGGCAGCGTACGTACCAAGTGACGAGTGTCCGTGCGTGGCGACTATATTGCTATGTCGGGTATCTTTAGGACTCACGAGCATGCCTCTATGTGCGTTATTTGTACTTTGTAAGTATTGTAAGTTGTGATTGTGGTTGAGATGACATGGAAAGGTGAAATATTATGATTTCAATCCCAGTTGGCTACAGTGGTATTGGCACGGTTCTGTTGAGTTCACTGTTGAGTCGGTACACATATATACCTATATATGTATATGTACTTGTTATCGAGTCAGCACACGAGTCGCAGACTAGAGGCGCGATCGTGGGTCAGCTTATTTATTATTATTATCGAGTCAGCACACGAGTCACAGGCATGATGCATGATCGTGGGTCAGCTTATCATTATCGAGTCAGCACACGAGTCACACACTGGATGCGTGATCGTGGGTCAACATATCATTATCGAGACAGCACACGAGTCGCAGGTATGATGCGCGATCGTGGGTCAGCTTATTACTGTTAAGTCAGCACGCGAGTCACAGGTATTATTCGCGATCGTGAATTAGCTTATGACCTCAGTCCTTATGACCACCCTTATGACTCCGGTCGGTTGTCTTGTTCTGGTATTGTATTATCACTTGAGTATGAGTCACTTATAGTGGGATTGACAAGTATTGTGTAAACGGAGGATTCGGCACTTGCAGTTCATTTTCAGTTGTTACTTGGATTACATTATTTGCTTATGTACTTGTTGATTTCTGCTTCACATGCCACTGCTTTAGCCATATTCATTTTTATATTATATTGCTGGACCTTAGTGAGTATCTAGTCCACCTCTCGTCACAACTTCTTCGAGTTTAGACGGTATATTCATTGGGTACATATTTATTTATGTACGCATCCTGCACTTCTTCTTCTTCTGTACTTGATTGTACAGGTCCGGAGGCTGGTACATCTGATTATCAGGCCGGTGCTAGATACTGATTTGTGTGATTAGCCTTCACGGTGATCTGCTCTTCCTGGCGACCTCCTAGCAGCACCCTAAAGTTCCTTTTGTTATTTTCCCCGTCTATTTCATCCACTCTGTGGATTTGTATCTATATGTATCTTGTATATTCTGATAGTTGCCCCTGACACTCGTGACACTAGTTCCTGGCACACACGTAGCGTATATTTTTGGTTTTTGGGTTGTATATATTATATAGTCATGCTTATCGTTTGGTTCACGTATTTATGGTTTTACTTCATATCGCAGGCTATTATCATATTCATATCTTATCTAAAATTGGTAAATGTTGGAATGTTAGGCAACTGGGGAAGGTAACTCATAGTGTCATTCATGTTGGCTGGCCTAACCCCGCTGTTGGGCGCCATCGCGACCTAAATTAGGATTTGGGCCGTGACAACGTGGTATCAGAGCTTTAGGTTCACGTAGTCTCGTGAGTCACGGGCATACCCAGTAGAGTCTTGCGGATCGGTACGGAGACGTTTGTACTTATCTTCAGGAGGCTATAGGGTGTTAAGAAACTCCTCTTTGTTCATATCCTATCGTGCAACCGATGATGTACTCAAATTTGATCTTCTACTCTCTCATAGATGGTGAGGACGCGTGCTTCTCAAGTTCCTGATCCGGGAGAGGCTGCTACCCCTGCCGATCGAGGCCGTGGTAGGGGCAGGGGTAGGGAACCGACTCGAGGCAGGGGATGAGGGCATCCTAGAGTTGTACCAGTTGCACTACTTGAGGATCCTATTATTGAGGAGCGAGATGAGGTGCCTCTCGTTGCCCCTGCTCCAGCTGACTTCATGACGGCGCCAGGCTTCCAGGAGGTCATGGGACGCATGTTGAGATTCATGGACACCACGTCCCAAGCGGGCATACTTCTAGCAGGTCCTACCACTTCCCAGGCGGGAGGGGGAGTTCAGACGCCTACCGCTCCGGCCACCGGACAGACAACAACACATCACACTCCGGGTACATCGCCTGTGGGTGGAGTTACGCCTATAGTGGCACATCCAGATCCCAGTCCAGTTACAGAGGGCGACCAACAGAAGATGCTAGATAGATGGACCCGACTTTTCCCTCCAGTCTTCGTGGGTGAGCGGGGCGAGGATGCCCAAGATTTCATTGACAGGTGCAGGGACAAACTGCACAACATGAGGATATTGGAGTCACATGGGGTAGACTTCACTACATTTCAGCTTGAGGGTCGAGCTCGCCGCTGGTGGCACTCATATGTTCTTAGCAGGCTAGCGGATTCTTCTCCAGTCACGTGGAGTTAGTTTACTCAGCTATTTCTGGATAGATACATTCCTCCGTCTCAGGGGGAGGAGCTTCGGGGTCAGTTTGAGCGGTTAGAGCAGGGGCAGATGTCCGTGACGGATTATGAGGTGAGATTTTCAGAGTTATCCCACCATGCTCTCATGATATTGCCCATTGATGCCGAGAGGGTGCGGCGGTTCATGGCAGGCTTACATCCAGGTATCAGGACCTCTATGGCCAGAGAGGTAGAGATGGGTATCCCATACCAGCTTGTAGTCGAGATAGCTCGATGGATTGAGAATTACCGACTGAAGAGCAGGGAGCAGGGTCTGCAGGGTCAGCAAGACAAGAGGTCCAGATTCTCAGGTGACTTCAGGGGCGCTCCAGCTAGGGGAAGGGGTCAGTTCGGAGGCGGTCAGTTTAGTAGGCCTTCATATACAGCACATTCACTACCTCCCAAGGGTGTTCTATCGAGGCCTCAGTTCAGCGCCATGCCAGAGCGCTCCTACCGTCCTCCAGCCATCCGCAATTCATCCAGTGGTTACTCCAGCCATCGGAGATCCTTCGGTTCCTATTTCAGTGCTGTGTCAGATGATTCTCATCACACTCCGGCCATTCGGGACTCTTACTCCACAGGGCAGCAGGATATATCATATTTGAGATGCAACGAGTGTGGGGACTTAGGCCACGTGAGGAGGGATTGCCCCCACTATCGGGGCAAGGCCGTGCAGCAGAGTCACCAGCCTATGATTTAAGCACCAGCAGTTCGACCACCTAGGGATGGGGGTCAGGTTGGTAGGGGCCGTCCTAGAGAGGGAGGCCAATCAGGAGGGGCTCAGTCAGCTCCAACTCGTCTAGGGGAGCTCAATATTTAGGTGTTATAGCCATATTCTATACTATTCCGGCCAAATCAGACAATGTGGCCTCAGACGCCGTGATTACATGTATTATTTCAGTCTGTGGTAGGGAGGCTTCAGTGTTATTTGATCTAGGATCTACATACTCATATGTTTCCGCATTATTTGCTCATTTTCTGGATGTTCCTCGTGAGTCCTTGGGTTCTCCTTTGTATGTGTCCACTCTTGTGGGCGATTCTGTGGTAGTAGACCGGGTCTACCGATCTTGTGTGATTACTTTCTGTGTTCTTGAGACCAGAGCCTAACTGTTATTGCTCGATATGTTTGATTTCGAGGTTATTTCGGGCATGGATTGGCTATCTCCTTATCATGCTGTGTTGGATTTCCATGCCAAGGTAGTTACATTAGCCATGCCTGAGTCGGCGAGGTTAGAGTGGACGGGTTCTTCAGTTAGTGCATTCAGTCGGGTCATTTCCTATATGAAGGCTCGGCACATGGTCGAGAAGGGTTGCTTATCTTACCTTGATTTTGTGCGGGACACCACCGGCCAGTCTCCTACCATTGATTCAGTGTCTGTTGTTCGAGAGTTTCCAGATGTGTTCCCTTCAGATCTTCCAGGCATGCCTCCAGATCGAGATATAGACTTTTGTATTGATTTAGCTCCAGATACTCAGCCTATTTCCATTCCCCCTTATCATATGGCTCCTAAGGAGCTAAAGGAGTTGAAGGAGCAGCTTGAGGAGTTGTTGGCCAAGGGGTTCATCAGGCCGAGTGTGTCACCGTAGGTGCTCTGGTCTTATTTGTGAAGAAGATGGATGGGTCTATGCGGATGTGCATTGACTGTCGCTAGTTGAATAAGGTGACCATCAAGAACAAGTATCCTCTGTGGCACATTGATGATTTGTTTGACAAGTTGCAGGGTACTCGGGTTTTTTCTAAGATTGATCTGAGATCGGGTTATCACCAGTTGAAGATTCGGGCTTCTGATGTTCCGAAGACTGCATTTCGCACCAGATATGGCCATTATGAGTTTCTAGTGAAGTCCTTCGGCTTGACTAATGCCCCAGCAACATTTATGGACTTGATGAATAGGGTGTTCAGGTCGTTTATCGACTCCTTCGTTATTGTTTTCATTGATCATATATCAATCTACTCACGGAGCCTTGGTGAGCACGAGCAGCATTTGAGAGTTGTGCTTCAGGCCTTGCGAGAGCAGAAGCTATATGCTAAGTTCTCCAAATGCGAGTTTTGGTTGGAGTCGGTGGCATTTCTAGGGCATGGGGTATTCGTAGAGAGTATCAAGGTTGATCCGCAGAATATTGAGGCAGTTCAGAGTTGGTCGCGTCCTACTTCAGCTTCAGAGATCAGGAGTTTTCTGGGTCTAGCAGGATATAGTCGATAATTTGTGGAGGGATTCTCTTCTATCAGCTCCGTTGACTAGATTGACTCAGAAGAATGCCTTGTTTCGATGGTCCGACGAGTGTGATGCGAGTTTTCAGAAGCTCAAGTCAGCATTGACCTCAGCACCAGTTCTATCATTGCCTTCTGAGTCTGGGATGTATATTGTATATTGTGACACTTCACGCGTCGGGTTGGGATATGTGTTGATGCAAGGTGGCAGGGTTATTGCTTATTCTTCGCGCCAGCTAAAGGCTCATGAAAAGAATTATCCTGTGCACGACTTAGAGTTGGCGGCGATTGTTCATGTTTTGAAGATTTGGCGACACTATTTGTATGGTGTGTCATGTGAGGTCTACACTGACCACCGCAGTTTGCAGCATTTGTTTAAGCAGAGGGACCTTAATTTGAGGCAGCGGAGATGGCTTGAGTTGTTAAAAGACTATGATCTCATTATTTTGTATCACCCGGGCAAGGCGAATGTAGTAGCAGATGCTTTGAGCAGGAGGGCAGCGAGTATGGGTAGCTTGGCCTACATTGCAGCTGAGGAGAGACCTTTAGCCTTGGACATTCAGTCCTTGGCCAATCGCCTTGTGAGATTGGACCTTTCGGAGCCTCGTCGAGTTTTGGCTCATGTAGTTGCTCAGTCTTCATTGTTGGGGGAGATTAAGGCTCGACAGTTTGATGATCCATGTCTTGCAAAGATCCGGGATACGATGGTCCAGGGTAGGGCCAAGGAGGTTACCTTGGGAGAGGAGGGTGTTCTGAGACTCCAAGGCCGATTGTGTGTTCTTGATATTGATGGCCTGAGGGAGAGGATTCTAGCAGAGACGCACAATTCTCGGTATTCTGTTCATCCAGAAGCAACGAAGATGTCTCGTGATTTGAAGCAGCATTACTGGTGAAGGCGAATGAAGAAGGATATAGTGCAGTATGTGGCTAGGTATCTCAATTGTCAGCAGGTCAAGTTTGAGCACCAGAGGCCAGGAGGCTTGTTTCAGCAGATGCCCATTCCTGAGTGGAAATGGGAGCGCATCACCATGGACTTCATGGTTGGGTTGCCTCGGACTTTGCGGAAGGTTGACGCGGCTTGGGTCATTGTGGATAGATTGACCAAATCGGCGCATTTTATTCATATGGCTACTACTTATACTACAGAGAGGCTGGCTCAGATTTACATTCGAAAGATAGTCCGGTTGCACGATGTGCCAGTGTCTATTATATCAGATCGAGGTCCTCAGTTCACTTCGCACTTCTGGTGAGCTTTGCATAGTGAGATGGGCACTCAGATAGACCTCAGTTCAGCATTTCACCCTCAGATTGATGGCCAGTCAGAGCGTACAGTTCAGATTTTGGAGGATATGCTCAGGGCTTGTGTGATTGATTTTGGCGGTCAGTGGGACCAATTCTTGCCTTTGGCAGAGTTTGCATACAAGAACAGTTATCAGTCCAGCATCGAGATGGCTCCATTCGAGTCTTTATATGGTCGGCGATGTCGTTCTCCTATCGGGTGGGTTGAGCCTGGCGAGGCCAAGTTATATGGCAAAGATTTGGTGAGAGATGCTTTGGATAGGGTGAAGCTTATTCAGGAGAAACTCCGCACAGCTCAGTCCAGACAGAAGAGTTACGCAGATCAGCGGGCGCGTGATGTAGCATTTATGAAGGGAGATAAGGTTATGCTGAAGGTTTCGCCGATGAAGGGTATCATGAGATTCGGGAGAAAGGGCAAGCTGAGACCCAGGTTTATAGGTCCATTCGAGGTGTTGAGGTGAGTCGGAGAGGTCGCTTATGAGCTTGCCTTACCTCCAGCCTTATCAGGAGTTCATCCTGTTTTCCACGTATCCATGCTTCGGAGGTATCACGCCGACTTCTCTCACGTAGTTGATTACATCACGATTCAGTTAGATGAGAAGTTGGGCTACGAGGAGGAGCCGGTAGCTATTATTGATAGACAGGACCGCCAGTTGAGGTCCAAGACAGTTTCTGTGGTTAAGGTTCGGTGGAGGGGCCAACCGGTTGAGGAGGTGACTTGGGAGTCCGAGGAGGACATGCGGAGCAGATATCCACAGCTATTCAGCACTCCAGGTACGATTCTAGACCCGTTCGAGGACGAACGTTTATTTAAGAGGGGGAGAATGTAACGACCCGACCGGTTGTTTTGCGTATTAGGATCCCGTTCCCTTAAATGAAACCTTCTATCGCGGCTATTCGTGCTTTATGACTTGCGGCAACGGGTGGTTTGGGATTCAGGAATGTTTTGCGTGATTTAGGAACACCTGGTTCTTTAAGGTTGGCCTATTTGGCCAAGTTTGACTTCGGTCAGCATTTTGAGAAAACGACCTCGGAATCGAGTTCTGACAGCTCCAGTAGCTCCGTATGATGATTTCGGACTTGGGAGTATGTTCGGCTCGGGTTTTCGATGACCCGGGAGCATTTCGACGCCCGAAATAGAAATCAGGATTTCCTTATGTTTGAAATTTGGTTAGGGACGTGATTTTATGCTATTGAGGTCCGAACGGAATTCCAGAACCAGGAATAGTTTCGTATGGTCATTTATGACTTATCTGCAAAATTTGAGGTCATTCCGAGTAGTATAGGCATGTTTGCTGCATTGAAGTGAATTCTAGAATCTTAAGTTCTTAAGTTTGATTCAATTTGGTTTAGGGGTTGAATTCTGAGTTTCGTTGTTGTTTGTCATGTTCCGGAAGTTCGAGTGAGCCCGTATCATGAATACAGACTTGCCGGTGCTTTTGGACGGGGTCTCGATGGGCTCGGGTGAGTTTTGGACCCCCGGGAGCTAAGTTGGAAAAACTAGATTTTTGTTGTCTGGTTTCCTTCTTCGCGATCGCAGAAGGTGGGTCGCGATCGCAGAAGGTGGGTTGCGATCGCGGAGAAGAAATTTGGCGGGGCTGCTGATTGTTCTTCACGATCGCAGCTTCCTCTTCGCGATCGCGCAAGGTTGGGCCCTTGTCCTTCGCGATTGCATCCCAATCTTCGCGATCGCGGAACGCTGGACTCCATTCCTTCGCGATCGCAGCCCCATCCTCGCGATCACATAGTGTCAAGGCAGGGCCGGGCACAGTTGCTCTTCGCGATCGCAGGATCTCTACTGCGATTGCAGAGGTCTGGCCAGTTGGCCTTCGCGATCGCAGGGCCCTTGTCGCGATCGCAGTGAAGGAATAACTAGGCAGTTTTATTAAATACGGGACTTAGCCTAGTTCTTCCATTTTCATCTTCCTCCTCAAGTTTTTAGAGAGCTCTTCAAGGAACCTTCCACCATTGTTATTGAGGTAAGTAAATTCCATGATTTTACTAAGTTTTAACATCAATTCCTAGCTAATTCTCTCTTCTAACTCATCAATTCTTGAAATTTGGTAGTAAATTAGGGCTTATGGGAGAATTAGTGAATTATCCGTTCTAAGCCATGAATTCATGTATAAATCGCGTTAGGCTTCGGGTAAGTGATTCCTTCGAGAATTCTCGAAATCCGAACGTGTGGGCCCGGGGTCAAAATTCCAAAATCCTTTAAGAATGCCTAATTTTGGGTTTATTGGTTAATTCTTCTTCTTTGAACTTAAATTGATTCAATTACACTATATTTGGCTAGTTGCGAGCCGTCGAGGGTAGATTTCGGAGATTCGGGCGCATCCTTGATCCGATGGGTAATTTTGTCGCGAGGTGAGTCTCCTTTCCAACCTTTTAAGGGGTAAATGTCCCCATAGGTTCCTTATTTGTTATGTATACATGTTGTGGGGGCAGCGTACGTACCAAGTAACGAGAGTCCGTGCGTGGCGACTATATTGCTATGCCGGGTAGCTTTAGGACTCACGAGCATGCCTCTATGTGCCTTATTTGTACTTTGTATGTATTGTAAGTTGTGATTGTGGTTGAGATGACATGGAAAGGTGAAATATTATGATTTCAATCCCAGTTGGCTACAGTGGTATTGGCACGATCCTGTTGAGTTCACTGTTGAGTCGGTACACATATATACCTATATATGTATATGTACTTGTTATCGAGTCAGCACACGAGTCGCAGACTAGAAGCGCGATCGTGGGTCAGCTTATACATTATTATTATCGAGTCAGCACACGAGTCACATGCATGATGCACGATCATGGGTCAGCTTATCATTATCGAGTCAGCACACGAGTCGCAGACTGGATGCGTGATCGTGGGTCAACTTATCATTATCGAGTCAGCACACGAGTCGCAGGTATGATGCGCGATCGTGGGTCAGCTTATTACTGTTGAGTCAGCACGCGAGTCCCAGGTATTATTCGCGATCGTGGGTTAGCTTATGACATTAGTCCTTAGACCACCCTTATGACTCCGGTCGGTTGTCTTGTTCTGGTATTGTATTATCACTTGAGTCTGAGTCACTTATAGTGGGATTGACAAGTATTGTGTAAACGGAGGATTTGGCACTTGCAGTTCATTTTCAGTTATTACTTGGATTACATTATTTGTTTATGTACTTGTTGATTTCTTTTTCACATGCCTACTGCTTTAGCCATATCTCTTTTTATATTATATTGCTGGACCTTAGTGAGTATCTAGTCGACCTCTCGTCACTACACCTTCGAGTTTAGACGGGATACTCACTAGGTACATATTTATTTATGTACTCATGATGCACTTCTTCTTCTTCTTCTATACTTGATTGTACATGTCCGGAGGCTGGTACATCTGATTATCAGTCCGGTGCTAGATACTGATTTGTGTGATTAGACTTCACGGTGAGCTGCTCTTCCCGGCGACCTCTTAGCAGCACCCTGAAGTTCCTTTTGTTATTTTCGCCTTCTATTTCATCCAGACTGTGGATTTGTATCTGTATGTATCTTGTATATTCCGATAGTTTCCCATGACACTCGTGACACTAGTTCCTGGCACACACGTAGCGTATATTTTGGGTTTTTGGGTTGTATATATTATATAGACATGCTTATCGTTTGGTTCACGTATTTATGGTTTTACTTCATATCGCAGGCTATTATCATATTCATATCTGATTAAAAGTTGGTAAATGTTGGAATGTTAGGCAACTGGGGAAGGTAACTCATAGTGTCATTCATGTTGGCTGGCCTAACCCCTCTGTTGGGCGCCATCGCGACCTAAATTAGGATTTGGGTCGTGACACCTTATTTGCTCTTTCCTGTTGTATTTGCTACAGTCCTAAGTGTTATTACTTGTCGCCTTAGTATTTTCTCCTTTAAACCTTAGGGGTCTATTTAGAACTGCCTATAGGTAGAGGTCCTAAATTCCTCCAGGGCCATTAAGAAGGGACGGGTAACATCACGCAATAGAGGTCATTAATTAAAATTTGCTTAAATAACCGCTAAGGGGTGGGAAAGGGTAGATATGGATATGATGACCGGTGCGCTAATGCCACGTGTAGCCCCTCTTCTGAGGAGTGATTACCGGGCATTGTACCGATGTGATCATATAGGATAAATAACCTAAGACTCCCATATCCTTCATATATGTGCTTAGCCTTTAAATTTTATTACGCATATGTGCTTTGAATGTAAATCTTTCAAAAAACCTTATATACATACTTGGACTTTAATCTTTTCAAAATCTTTATTACACATGTGTGCTTGGACTGCAAATCTCTTCAAAACCCTTTACTTGCTTAAGCTTTAACTACTTATTTGCTACTTACCTAAATTCACAAAGTTGTTTGGCCGAAAACCACAGTTGTGGACTCTGAGGGGTGCCTAATACCTTCCCCTTGGAGTGATTTCAAGTCCTTACCCTATCTTTGGTTATCCAAATTTATGTTTGTAAATGACCCTTAGTAGGTGCCCTAACACACCTTAATCCGTTAGGTGGAGACTCTCCAATTCCTTGCATACCTCTTTTCCAAAAGAAAACGAGTTGTCCCAATAATTTCAAGAACCCTGACCGATCCGGAATGAGGAGTTAAAAAGGGGGCGCGACAGAATCTCACATCTCCAACATGTGGCATCTTAGTCTTTTGTTTTCTTCAGCAGTTGCTGATTTCGATTGTGGGATAACCGATGCGAGGCTATCCTCATGTTCGACAATAGTCAGATGACTGTCAGAGGTCATTGCAATGCTCCTTTTTGATCTTGTGAAATAATGGTGTGGCGCTAGAATACCACCACAAAACCAACAACCTTAAAACTAATACCCTGAGCTAAGAGTAGACAGCAAACTAGTTAGTTTGAGATATTAACATATAGGGAATCACACGTTGGGGGATGCAATGCACCTAAGCAGCCAAACGTCTTTCTAAGATGTTTTGCAATGGCTATGTGTTTCATCCCGGCTTTAATTTTTCATTCTTTTTCTTTCTTAATTGTTTTCTTTTAAGGTTATGATCAAATCCTATATGAATCGCCTACGTATCATGATGTCACATGAATTACATCATCACATAGTTCAAGGAATAGATTAACAGTAACAAAGTGCAATTTTAATTTCATTAATAAGGATAACTCTTTTTGTTTTTCATTACAGGTAATTTGAAGTACTAACAACCATAAAAAGAAAACAGTACAGACTCAAATCAAACGACAAAACAACTTAAAATTCTAGAAAGCAATAATATACAGACTCGAAAAACTAAATCATCAAAAGTAAACGAGGGCTTCTGCTGGTCTTCTCGGGACCTGTGGTGCATTGGCTGGTCTTTGTGCAGGCCTGTGCGCAATGTCTCCCTGAAGCCGGTCCAAATCATCCATCACTTGGTGGACAAAAGTCATCATAGAGGCAAAAAACATGGAGGTAGTCATAATTTCGCATTCGTGACATTTCATCACGACATAGTCGGCTATTTTTTGTGATTCTGGTTCTAAAGACCCCTTTCTCCTGAAACAAGCGCCAAATTTGTTGTGCACGGGCTTCCAATACTTGTGTATTTATGTTTTTCTGGTTCTGTAGTTGTTGCACTGTTCCTTCTAATTGGCAGATTCATGTATAATAATGCTCTCTTTCTGTTTTAAAGTCTTTGATCTTCTAGACCATTTCATTCCCCAGGGCAAACAAGTTTTCCTTTAGGATTGCCATTTCTTTACTATACTTTTTTCTCAAATGATGGACCTGTTCTTCTGCTCCCTTGGCTAACTTGGTTTGGGCATCTAGCATATCTTTTTCAGCTTTTGTCAAATCAGCCACGTAATGGTGAACCTTCATCCTTAGGTTGCTAATGATCTTTTCATCCCTTTCACTTCTCACAGGTGTTTCAGCAGCTATTTTCAAACTCCGGAGTTGGGCACGGAGCGCCTCATTCTCTCAGGTTAACTGTCTTTTTTCGCCTTCAACTACCTGTGCCTGTAACTCATTGTCGAATTCACGATTTCACAATTTTTCTTTCAGACCGCAGATAGTGGCCTGATATTCCTTTTCCTTTTCTCCCCAAGCTAACCTTTTCTTGAATTTTATAATCGAAAGCTTGAACATGAGGTCTTTTGGAAGGCCTTTCCGGCTCGGGTTCTGCTTCTTCATCAATGCAATTCCTCTTTTCAAACCATGTTGCATAATCTGGATCCACTTCGTCTTTGGTAAGATTAGGCACTTGAGTATATTTTTTCAAATACCGACACCCATTCCAATTTTATTGAATCAAGGCTTCGGGTAATGAAGCTTCAAGGTGTAATTTTATAACTTGGATCAAGTCTTCATCCTCAGGTACTATTTGATACCGTCCCAACTGCGTCAGGACCCTTTGGGGTGCATAGGGTTGGACACTTTTCAGGCCCATTAACAACAAGTGATTCCTTGTAGCTGACATGTGCATAACCTCCCTGACCGAAAGCCATCCTAGAGTCCACTCTATCTGATTTTCCTGTAAAGTTCTCAAATGATCAATCCAAGCTTCAACCCCTTCCTAGGAATTGTAATCTTTTACTCTTTCTTCATAACTTTCGATGAAGTTGGTTTTGTTAGGACCATAGCTCATGAATTTCGAGTAATGATGAAGGTGTTCAATTAGCCATATTTGTAGTATGTTCCCTTTTGCACTTGGAACATCAATGGTCCCTTTTGCACTTGGAAAGACCATGACACCTAGGAATGCCACTATAAAGGCTAATCGACGGTGAATTCTCTAGGTATCCTTGTCTTGTTTGTTGTTTAGATCCTTTTCATGTGTTTAGAACCCTTCTAGAAAGCCATATCTAGAGTACAAGAAGTAGAACGAACAACAACCATCAACTACCTGGCTCTTTCTAAGTTGTTTGTTGATGTGTAGGAGATCAAAGAAACGGCGCACTAACATAGGCCTCAGGAAGATTAGTTATTGGTTCCTCAAATCCCGACCAAAACCCGTATACCCTGCTATTTCTTCCAGGGTAGGAGTCAGCTCGAAGTATGAGAAACGGAATACATTATGAACAGGATCCCAGAAGGTCACTAAGCCTTGATTAAGTCATCTCTTGGTTTAACCTTCATGATGTCAATGAGAGCCTCCAATTGTTCAACTACCCATTCTTGACCTTCTTAGTCTAGGTCATACCACCACATTTAGAGTTGTAATGTAGCTTCCTCTAAGATATTCAGTTGCGGATTCTGGACAATACTCATTTTGTACCTGTGAACGGGTAGGTTTAAGTTTGCTTCTAATTTTGAAAAAAGACCAGCAAATTCTTTTTACAAAGACCAGTTTTAATTTTAAAAGACACATCACCTAAAAGTGGCTATTTGCGCAACGTTGACCAGAACGGTCATTTTTGCAAAAGTGGCCCCTTCTTACTTTTGGATAAAGTTTTGAGGCCGAGGCAGGGTACTTTTCTGGGAAAAGTGACAGACATGTCCGTTCTTAGCGAAAATAGCCCTTCGACAATGTAAGGTGTTCTAAGGCTATTCTGGCAAGAACGGCGCAAGACTTATTCGAAACTGGGTCGGTTTTATTTTGACTAATGGACCTATTTTGTTTATTTTTGAAAAATAGGGTCGACACCTATAAGGTTTGCCTACGTATCTCACAACTTGTGAGAATCAGACCCACGTAGTTCGATCAGTTTTGACATAACTTGAAAAATATGACGTCAACTCATTTTTTGGAAATTCTTTTCCTCTTCTTTTTCGAAAAATTTTGGCAGATTTCGAGGTATTTTTCAGATATCGGGGCTTTTCAAAACTGGTAAATTTTCTATCCTCCCTCACTCTTTTATGTTATTTTATCTTTCTTTAGCGGGTCAACACACAAACCGAAATAAATAATGTACACATAGCAGGTAAGATGCATCAGAATGATCTATTATTTTGGGTACACCTGTCATAGATGGACCCAACCCCTGTGTTGAGTCCCTTAAGTCAAAATGCACATGATGCAAATAAGCGTTCCTACTAGGGATCCGATATGAAGTTTTGTCATTCTAGGTTTAAACATGTGTTGTGTTCTAGACCTGGCTTACCCGAGCGGACAACTCGAGCCGAGGTGGAAGCGACGTACCGGTAGCACAAAAGGATATCCGGCTTAGTGGCTGATCCATCTCCGTTTTTACTTGGTATGACCTCTAAGAGAAAGGCGGGCCACGCGAACATGTGCATCTTTTTTATAAGACTCAGAAGGGAGGCGTAAGAAGACAATTTAAACACAATTCAGATAATATCAAAGCGGTAAATGAGTGACAATTAGCACATTAGGCACCGAAATACAGTAATATCAACAATCAGATAAGCCAAGTAAAATCATATTAACAAGCTCGAATTCTTGAACCCTGAACCAAAGATTCTGGGTCTTGTCCCCAACAGAGTCTCCAGAGCTGTCACACCTCATTTTTTCCGAAAGGGTAGGATAAGAGAGTTTTTTCACTTTAAGTGACATTATTCGAATTTGGGATTATTTATATAATTTCAGAGTCGCTACTTGGGATAATTTATGGTGTCCCAAGTCACCGGTTTATTTTAAATCCCAAATCGAGGCAAATTTGACTTCGTTAAAAGTCTACGAACCAGAAGACCGGGTAAGGAATTCTGTTAACCCGGGAGAAGGTGTTAGGCACTCCCGAATTCTGTGGTTCTAGCACGGTCGCTTAATGATTCATACTTGGCTTATTTAACCTAATTACTCATTTTAGGACCTATGTGTATTTATCCTTTTACCGTTTTTAATTATTTGATTTATCTAAAGGATTACCCTAATGCTAGTTACGCGTACGTATACCCGTTTAGTTTAATATGTAAAAAATTATGTCATACGTACGTGTACACAATTCACGACATTTGGTTTATTTGAGAAAAATAGTCAAAGTTGTGCGTAACGCGTACCTTGAATTTATTTGAAAAAATTATAATCACGTCACGCAAACTTGTACGCAATCACGATAGTTGTTTAAAAAAAATCGCGTCTAAGCATTTCTACGAGTGTTTATAATTTATTAATTTTACTATGGTTTGAGATTGTTGTAAGGCCATGATTATGAAAATAATTGTGACATATGGGTAAGCCCAAAACTAATTTCAAACGTAATCAAACATCTCGTAAAATCGAAATAGCTAAACAAATCTCGGTCATGTCACAATAACCCCATATGTATTTGAACTCTTTATTTAATCAAGTAAGTAAAATCAGATGCAAAACAATATGAAACACACAACATCATGCTTTTTAAAAATAGAAACCAACGAACCAAATAACAAATCTAAGCCTTGAAGAAATAAAGTTGTATTTGTTTTAAAGGGTAAAACCACTTAAGAAACAAGAAAACTCCCAAATCAAATCAACACCATAAGCAGCAAATTACTTCTAAAATATGAATACCTCAAATCCAAAACGATGAATCAAGCCATCAAAAAAAGAGAAAGAGAAAATTTGAAAGACAAAGCAAGAAACAGACCTTTATTGTCGAAACATTCCAACATTTACAATGAAAAGGAGCTCCAAAACTGCAAACCTATAACGATCTACAGACGAGAACTTCGCCGAACCCGGCAACCTCGCATCGGCAGAGATTTGAAAATGGGAAGTTGGGCTAAATGGGAAAATGGTTTCGACGGTCTACAACATTAATTCTTGTTCTGCTTCTATTGGCGATGCTTTGATTCTTGTAGAGTCAATTTGTTTGGAATTGGAGCTTTAGGGGAAAACGGCTGAAGCTTCTAAAATGGGGAGTCCTTCTTTTCTTGTGGGGGTCTGTCGTTCAACTTTTGGGTAGGGGAATTAGGTCCTCTTAGGGTTTTGGGAAGGTGGTGTTTTAAAGGGGGAATCTGGCTGGTTTGAGATTTTGAGCTCTAAAATTGTGCCAATTTGATATAAAAGTCAAATTTGTTCTTTAAAAAATGGTCACATTACTACTAATTAAATTTATTTTACAAAAAAATTAATTTGCATTTTAACTAATTAATTAATGCTAATGTATATTTTTTGTGACTTTTATATATTAATCTATCAATTAAAGAGTAATTAATTTCTAAAATGTAAATTAAACCTAAGATGACATGAAATGAAAAATG
Source organism: Nicotiana undulata (assembly GCA_005239495.1). Lineage (NCBI taxonomy): Eukaryota > Viridiplantae > Streptophyta > Magnoliopsida > Solanales > Solanaceae > Nicotiana > Nicotiana undulata. Next base: position 44,924 of record ML252598.1, on the reverse strand, counting down.
TGATATTTTTTATGATTTTTCTATAATTTTAAAATATTAAACATGTATGAAAATTCAACTAAATGCATACAGTAAATTTAAAAGAAAAAATCCTAAAATTCTATTAATTCAAAAACAAATAGGAAAAAATTATTTTTTGAGGATTTTGTAAGAATGTTTTCTGTAGGAAAAAAATTAGGTGCTCACACTTGTATTTTAAATTAGCGGTCGAAATAAATAATCTAGGTGTTCTATTTCCTTGATCTGTATTGGTTTTCGGTATTTTCCATATGAAACTCTAAGGATTGATAATTCTGACCGATACTGGTTATTCTCCAAGGGTTTATCTATTATCTTCAATTAACTGCTTTATTTCATTCTGTACTTTCCTTTCTTGTTGTTATTTGATTATGCGTACAAGTTATAGTGTATGTGACATGCCTTAGCCTCGTCACTACATCGTCGAGGTTAGGCTCGACACTTACAGAGTACATGGGGTCGGTAGTACTTATACTACACTCTGCACTTTTTGTGCAGATTTTGGAGTCGGCCCCAGTGGTGATTATCAGCGTGATCGGGTTGGCTAGCTTTCAGAAACTTGAGGTACAACTGCTCAGCGTCCGCAGCTCTTAAGTCCCCTTCCCTTTTTATTTGTTGTGTATTTTCCCTCAAACAACTTATGTTTTGTTCATACCCTTATTTGTATTATTCTAGTAGCCCGTGCACTTGTGACACCGGATCCAGGGTTGTATCAGATATTTTAGTTGTTATGGCTTCCAAATCTCCTTTACTTTAGATTATTACAGCCATTTCAGTTCTTTCTTATCATTTAATTTGAACTGTTAAAAATGGATTGTTCTAACATTGGCTTGCCTAGCAAGTGAAATGTTAGGTGCTATCACGGTCCCAACGGTCGGAATTTTGATTCGCGACAGTATAGTAAGCAGTGATGTCTAAGGAGCCCTGAACAATGTTGTTAATCTCCTTTTGGATGTGATACAGCTTTGCCCCATTTGTTTGATCATATCGATCTTCTAGTCCCCTCCATAGCTCGATTGAGTCATTGACATACTCAACACTATCAAAAATCTCTTTTGCGAGGGAATTAAGGATATAGGAAGTTACCAAATCATCACATCTCTCCCATTGACGAAACTGAGGTAAATTGGGAGTAGGTTTCCAACATTTCCCATTTATGAACCCTAATTTATTTTTGACTGATATGGCTCGCAATACACTCATTCTCCATGGTCTATACTCAATTCCGTCAAACGAAATTAGCATTAGCATTACTCCGGGCCTGTCCGAAGGGTGAATGTATAGAGGACTGCTCACATCGATGACTGGTTGGTCAATTCTACTCGTACTGGGCGTGATTTCTTCGGTTTGATCGACAACCATGCGCGAATCTCTAATCGATGAAATTGATGAATGTATCAACCGATTTAGTGTATACAAATCAATTTTACAGAAAATTCTTCAATTCGTACGAAAATTACAAATCTAAGTCACTCATCCAAACCCTAGGAGAAAGAGATTTTGAGACACAAAAATTCCGGCAGATTACGAGCATATGCGTTCTACTGGCTCTGATACCATATTGACATCAATATAATGAAAAAGATATGAATCTTGCTCAGAAGCTTCGATGGTGATTCTCGAGAGTTCTGAGAGGGAGGAAAAGCACTGAGAGGAGAGAGAATGAGATGAATTGTGGAACTATGATATTTCTCATTCTTGTATTTTGTATATATATGTACATGCATTTCACTATAATACCTAGATACAACTAACTTTACAATTATTACAACTTACCGCACATAACTACATGTTGACTCAGCATAGTACAAGGTAGAAGTAGTAATAATTAACTCTCAATAAATTTTATACTCATAATCTCAAAGAACTTCGAACTTTGAACCTATAAAATTTAACGTTTAGATTTGTCCCAATTTAGAAATATTTGCATCGATGTTTCCTTTTATATATATAAAGTTAGTACAAAAATATTTATTCACAGATTTAGTGAAGTTACATTATTTCCGTTTGCACCCAAAAGACAAAAAAGGGAAAGAAAGGAAAGTGAAGTTACATATGTAGTGACATACATAACAAAAAGAACTAAGGGAAGCCAAAACATAAATTCAACATTCCCATATTACTTGTAATAGCTATGGTGTCCGAGCATGCTTGTTAACTGTGTCTTCCGGGCTCGTTGCACGTATTTTAGGGTTTGATTTTGCCATAGCCATCATGATGAGAAGCCTTATGCCTATCTGCAAACCCATTAAACAAAGCCAAAGCATTGCTTGTAACTTGTGCAACATTAAGAACCTTAGCTTTAATAGTAGCCCTCACTTTACCACCCATTGAATACCCATAGTTAATCCCATCCAAGCAATTGAATGCATCAGTCAAAACTGTACTAAGCCAAGTTTGAACATTACTTTGATGCCATACAAATGCTCTTTCACCATCTAAACTCAAATGTTGAAGCTCTTTAACAGAATTTGTAAGCTGAGAAACACCATTGGAGATTTGTTCGAAACAATCGTACACTCCTTGATTATCCTTAGCTTTGGTTTGATTAAGTTCTTTGCATACCTTCATGAGGTAGTATTTTGTATATGCAGCCCTAACTAAACTTACCTTCAAAGCAACTTGAGCTATTTCTTGAGGATCTTGTGAAGTAGAATTTACATGGTTGGCTAGAGAAGTTACGCATAGTTTTGGATAACGAGTTCGCCTGCATTGTAACTCTACAAAAGTCTTAGTACGATGATTTAAACGACTAGTACTACTCTCCGCTGCACACTTCACGGAGAATATCGATAAGACAAGAATCAGAAGGCAAAGGTTAAGTTTTTCCATTGGTGTGGAACGTGTTTTCTCTGACTGAATTAATACCAAACCAAATATTGTCGAAAATGTTTGAATAAGTCGCACTACAAGGGAAGAAAAGAAAGTTTTTCAGTAGAGAATGGCTCGAAAATGTTTTGCTACGATATGTAAAGGGGGACATTAGGGTTTATATAGGGGGTTTTCACATGCAAGTATGAGATTTTGACTTTTTGTATTTTATTTTACGTGTGGCATATGCACACATAAATGAGACGTGAGTGTTAATTACTTTACAATTACTAAGCTTCTGAATCATAAAATGTTTGCACGTGCAAGTAGCTTCCAAGAAGAAGGTGGTAGTCAGTCACGTCAGGGTTCTAGCTAATAATGAAAACCTAAATTATTGTTGCAAAAATTTTCAACTTAAGCAACCTTTATTCAGTGCTTGGTTCTTCACTCAACCATTTCAAAAGTGATTTGAGAATAAAGCTGAATCTTTAGACTTCTTATTTCACAGGAAATGAATTCAATACGTATATCTTTGACCAATAAGTCACGGTTGAGGAGGATTGAACATCAATTAACGTTTGATATCCTAGGGACGTAAGTTTTGTTATTAATTCATAGGATATCAATGACAAGAAATACAAATGGAATTTGTTTCCAAATATTTAACCACTACAGTTGCATTAGGACCTTCAGAAACCTTGGCTATTACATATTAGTTATCATTTTTATATATTACTTCCAATTAAGGTTTATCAAGTAATTTACTTATAGTTATCTATTAATTGATCTATTGGTTATGTAAATAACCTTTTATAGTGGGAAAAACTTAAACTCTTATGAAAATTCGCTATTTGAATTACAAAGGCCTCATGAGGAAAACCTACATAGTAATGATTATTTAACCAATTAATATTACTTTCTCCCGTTCTAAATAAGTGACTTTTTACCTGTTTTCACGCATATTAAAAAATTTACTTTTTAGTATTAATTAGTAATGACATTGACCATATTAACCTTTACTATCCCACTTAAATACTCCTAACACATATTCCAACACTATTTACTCTAAGGGCAATGTAGGAAAAAAGTAATAAATTCATTCTTGAATTTCGAAAAAATCACTTATTTTAGACCACAAGAAAAATACCAGAAAATCACTTATTTTGGACCGGAGGAAGTAGTATATTAAAAAGCAGAGAGGAACTCATTTCTTGAAGGAAGGAGTTTATTATATTAGTCTCCTTTTTATTTCAATTCTTTTAATTACATTAGGGGAAGGATTAACTATTAAAGCAATTTTATCCGCAAAAGGTAGATTTTTTTTATTTTCTTCCAAATAGATACTAGAATAGGTTCATAGGCGTTGACGGATTGTTAACTGGAAGAGCTGACAGTAGGCGAAGGAATTTATCAGTTGATTACCGCCCTAGATAGAACCTCTTCTTTTGAGGTTATTTTTTTTCCTTTTGAAGGACCGACTTGACAGTATAGCTAACTTGACGCTAGTTGGTTGTCTGTGTTTGACCATCTTATGCGAAACAGGCTCCCTAGTCGACGCCTGCGGCAACTTGTCTCCACAAAATTAACTATTATTATAGTTACAACAAGAGATATCTATATATGTATTACTCCGTTCGGTTCACAATAAGTGATCAATTTGTTTTTAGCACGTTCATTAAGAATATACTAAATTCTATACAAAAATATCTACTATGACTAAACTGCCTCTAATTAAACATTTAATGTGAGGAGTAAAAAAACTTTTTAGGGATATGTACATAGGGGTTATTTTGTAAAAACAAATTGAATTCTTTCTTGATTACATAATTATATACTTATTTTGGACCAAAATAAAAAATTAAACTAGTCACTTATTATGAACAGGAGGGAGTAATAGGGAAGACTGTTGACTAACACGCTTACTTGCTTAAAATAATGGAATTAAGCACTAGATCGAAATTATCATATTATAAACTAGACCTTCTAATTAATCAAGTTATTATACTTTTTTCGTACTGGTATCTTTTGTAAAGGAAGTATCTGATATAATTCAACTTTTTAAATGTGGGTGCTTTGACCCCCAACTTCCCTTTCATTACGTTTTTTATAGAAAAGATAAATGAGAGAGGAAACACTCTATTTACAATTCCAGTTGAGTAGACGAGTGAAAGGGAAGGATCAAGAATATTAGCATATATTTTAGGAGCTAGATTAATTGGGGATGAACAAGTGAGAATTGCCTCAACAAACCCATTTCAATTTATCTAGTGAGCATAGGTTTTGAGTGCATACTAGATGAGACTATGATTAATCGCCTGTTTGGTCAAGTTTTTTGGATGCTAAAAGCATTTTTTCGGAAAAAAGTACTTTTTTGAAATTTAAAGTGTTTGGCCAACAGGAGAGTGCTTTTGAACTTTAGCAGAAATAGTTTTTTTGTTGTTGGGAAGAAGCTGTAAACTTCTACTTTTTTCAAAAAACAAGAAGCGAAAGCAGAAAAATAATTTTTTAAAGATAAATATCTTTATCATGATTTATATTTATCAAACTATCCTTCATTTTTGATAGTTTGGCAAAATAGGTTCTAAGTCAAGCGTATACTTTCTAATTCGCGATTTGAAGCCAAGCCATTGATGAGCCTCGAAGCAGTGGCAGATTTACCTGAGGCCAAGACATGTTACGTCACACCCCCTCGTCCAAATATTCTATTGAATATGTATATCTATGCTATATTAAAAGCGCAAAATCCCTTAGTGCCATTGTTTGCCTTTCTACTCTTTAAAAGTTAATTTCATACTAGACAAAATAGTCATTTAGTCATTTTCTTAATATTTAGGACTTTAAAATTAACTAACTTTTGTATACTAAATTATTCTTTATTTGAACTGCGCAATATTACAATTTTGTTTAAAAAAATAACACATAAAACTTGCACTAAAATTTTTGCCAATTTTCGATTTCTTATAGGTAGGTTCTTATTGAGTTAGGTATATAAGATCAATATTTACACCAGCTTTGCTCTCGGTGCACGATAAGTGTATGCTATCTTGCGCCTAGGTCGGCAATGGGCAGAAGGAGGCCACATAGGGAAACAATTAAGGCGCAAGCAGTTGAGCAGAAGACCGTGGATGTTATTTGCCGCAGTGAAGGAGTGAGTGAAGCTATTGCATCCTTGGAACAACTCGAACCTGAATCAGAGATCTGGCCACCGCTTAGTAAACCGATTGAGTTTCACACACCGCCAAACGGCGCCGGCAACATGCACATGATTGTAAACACGAGCAAAGGAACAAATATGAGCAGGTCAAAATCAGCAGCAATGAAGGAGGTGGCTAAATCTAACCCCTCTATAGATAAGGGCTTGGAGAAACCCAATTAAACTCTCACAGAAAGTGCACAACCCTAATTCACTAATGGTGAGGGGAATAAGAAATTCGGCTAAGGAAGTGTTAGTAATAGCACCTAAGGATACTGCAATAGGGAATTCAAGCGATATGAATAAGGATGTGCAAATTTCAGTAGGGGGAGGACCCCAAAGCTATGCATAAGGGAGCAATAGGTGCTGGTGCCCAAAGGCGATTGAACTTAAACCCACCTAAAAACAACATGGAGTGGAAGAACTTATTCTACGAATAAAGAGGATGGCAGCATGAGGAATGAATCTGAATTTTGTTCCCCCGATCATGAAGGATGGGGAGAAAATTCTTGAACTAAAAAAACTGGAGATAGAAAAGGAGAACATGAAGTGGAAGCACACCTTAATCCTTTATGTGGTAGGAGTAACTCCTACCATAGGAGCACTGGAAAGGTATATTACCTCTCATTGGAATTTTGCTACGAAACCAAAGGTTTTCTATCACAACGATGGATATATTCTAGTAGAGTTTACTTTTATTGAGGATAGGGACACAATTCTCTATTCAGGGCCATATACCATGAACAAGAAGCCAATGATTATATTACCTCTCATTCAAATTTTTCTACGAAACCAAAGGTTTTCTATCACAACGATGGCTATATTCTAGTAAAGTTTACTTTTATTGAGGATAGGGACACAATTCTCTATTCAGGGCCATATACCATGAACAATAAGCCAATGATTATATTACCTCTCATTGGAATTTTGCTACGAAACCAAAGGTTTTCTATCACAACGATGGCTATATTCTAGTAAAGTTTACTTTTATTGAGGATAGAGACACAATTCTCTATTCAGGGCCATATACCATGAACAATAAGCCAATGATCATCAAACCGTTAATACTGAAGTTTTACAACCTGTTCTATTATGGGCTAAACTTCCAAATTTTTCCTTGAGTTGTTGGGCAATGAACTCCCTTAGTAGGATTGGAAGTAGATTAGGTGTTCTTCTGTATGCGGATGAGTGCACAACAATTGTGAAATGAATTTCCTATGCTAGGACCCTAGTTGAAGTAAATGTGACTAGGGATTTAACGAATGTAGTTAAGGTGCTGGATCCAAATGAAAGACTGTTTGAAAAAGAGGTTGTGTACGATTGGGTTCCTGATTATTGTCATACGTGCTTAGAAGTTGGGCATAGCTTCAAACCAATGCAGAAACAACCGCAAGCAGTAATTCCTAAAGCAAAAGTTGCTAAACCTAATCAAACTTGGCTCGGAAAAAACAACAACTACTGGGGCTTAATAGTGTGGCCTACCCACAGGAAAAGAAGAGGAAGGGGAGAAGCCAGGCAGATCAGGAGTACAATAAAAATAACACAATACCCGATAACATTGGAGAAATGTAAAAGGGAAATCTGCTGCCAAAAAGGCGCAACAAATTGAGATAGCCAATACGAGTGTTGCAAACGATTTCGGCCTTTTAGCTAAAGCTACCGGTCAACAAATGATATCAAGATGTGATTCGTGGGAGGGATCCATGAGGGTCAAATTCAATCTTTATTCCAGTATAAATTTGATAACTTGGAATATGAGGGGCTTGAATAAGATCTACAAGCAGAAAACGTTCAAGTAATTTATAAGAAATAATAATATTGTTCTTCTTGCAGTTTTAGAGCATAGTAAAAGAGGAAATCCAAAGTGTTAGTTTTTACGGGTCCACGAAGCAGTAGAGGTACCAGGTCCTTTACCAGTTTCCACAGAGTTATAAGCTAGACGAAATGCACAAGAAGACAGCGGATTTTTACGTGGAAAAATCCCACTCAAGGGGACAAAAACCACGACCTACACTTGTAGGATTTCAACTTCACTAACTTGTAATCTATACTATTACAAGCCACTTTGAAAGGCAACCTTACAAAGACTTTGACACACTAACTTGTAAGCACAATTACAAGCCACTTTGAAACTCTCTAGTTACAAAGACTTTGAC
>ML252598.1:22409-36554 GCA_005239495.1 Nicotiana undulata | reverse complement strand
ATGTTGTTGTTCATCCTTTTGATATTATCAAGCCTTGCATATCCCAAGAAGGATGTCCAATATCCTTGAGGTAAAGAGCCTCAACCATCAGAAAATGACTGATGTACTGTTGCTACACTGTAGCGTGAACAGCGCAACGGTTACCTACGTTGTCACATCTTCCGCCGCTGTCCCATCTCTCGATCCTGCTGCTGAGGTGTGCTAAGGGATCATGTCCCTCAGCTGGTTTTTCTATCACATCTTTGCATGAGCCGACGTTCACATGAGCTGAAGTTTCAAGACGCATGGATGACTTTGTGATGCTGCTAGTATAATATTGACCTGGTTCTTTACAAGGAAAGTTTGTTATATCATCAAAACAAACTACAACTCATCAATTTCCCCTTTTTGATGATGACAAACTTTTTACAACTTGAAAGCTTAGAACAGCACAACATATAAGCAAACGGTTCCCAATCATGTTCCCCCTATCAATGTGCCCATTAAAGGCAAGAATAGTTAGAAAAATTTTTTAGCAGAAGAAAATTCCCCCTAACGATGTGCTTTTAAATTCCCAATTTTTCCCCCTTTTGGCATCACAAAAAGTCAGACACATGCAAAGACATATAGAAAGTCCACAAAAGTTAACTCATGCCCCATGTGTGCACACATTCATGGTAAAAACAGAACAAAATGCAGGTAAGCATCAGGCAGAATAGAGAAGGACTGATTCATTCATAGAGCCCAAACGATATATACATAGAGAAGTCCTTGCTCGGAGGCAGTGGACTTCTGTTTGGATTTTCAAGATGGGAGCAGTTACACGGGATCCAATTTCCTACACACAAAAAGAAAAGTGCAACAAAAATGGATAGATAACCACCATAACATATACTGGACTGAGAGAGAGGGACACCTAAAGGGCACTAGAGGAGGAAGGAGAAAGGGTAGAAGCAACCAGAGTACGAAGAACTAAGTCCATGCGAGCATTCACAGAGGACTGTTCATGAAGAAGCCTTTCCTTCAGATTGTCAACTTGAGCCTTAAGGTATGCATTCTCCTTGGTCAGGCGAGACACTTCTTCAGCAGAGAGCGAACCAGGTTCCTGAGCGGTAATGCCTGACACCTCCTTGAGTGCGAGCTGGGCTTTTAACCTCCGAATTGTTTCCTGAGCATCATTCAGGCCATTGATCAGCTGTGAGATCATGGAGTTGCTACCCCCTGCCTTCTCGATGCATTCACACTCCTCTAAGGTCAATTTTGTGAAACATTGCTTGCGAGTGCCCACACGCGGAGTCCCTAGTGGTACGTTGAAGGCCTTGAATAACTTTGTCAAGAAGAACCCATAGGGAAGACCATGATTTCCATCTTTCATGGACACTACCTTATGCATATGATTGATCATGAGAGCAGGTAGATTCACAGGGGTGTTGTTGTCCAGAGCTTCCATCAGCATAAGATCAGATAGGGACGCCACATGTCGTCTTTCAGACCTGGGTAATAGGACCTTGTTAACCAGTTCGAACAGCAACTGGTACATTGGCAGCATCGACTGCTTGTATACCCGGTCCCCATGTTGTAAGGCAGCTGGCTTCATGATAGCCTTTTTGAAGCTGTGACTGCACGCTCCTTTAGTTGGTTCAAAGGAGGACAACCCTTCAGATGGAACATCCAAAATCTCCCCCAAACTCGAATCATCAAATAATATATCCACCTTCCCAACAATGACACAGCCATGGTTCTCAACAAGACAAAGAAAAGTAGTATAAAACTCCCTAACCTGGTCGTCATAAACTTTTGGAGCACTCACCCTCAGAAGACCATCCCACTTTTGAAATTCTAGGATAGCCATGAGTTGGCTCATCCCAGGCAAGTCCAAAATGTCAGGATCAATTGTGCGCCCTGACAACACTTTTTGTCTTTGAACATTTTCCGTCCATAATGCAGCTTCCATTTCACTAGATGTTCTCGCAGGTTCTCCTGTTATAGCCTTGCGCTTCCTCTTTCCAGACCTCGTAGCAGATTTACCCTTGGAACCTGCTGATTTGGTACCACTTGCTTCTCTACTAACACCCTTCGATACTCACTCGTCCAGCTTTTCATCAACATACTTCACACTTTTCTTTGCTACAGCCTTCTTCCGAGGAACTAGAGAACCAGGTTCCTTTGGAGTTCCCTCATCTACTTCCACAACAGGAATACGCTTGTCCACAGCACTCTCACCCTCTTGTAAAAGACGCTTTCTTTTAGACTTGTTTGTTTTCTTACTTTTCTCCAGAGCCTGAGTCTCAGCTTCTTTCTTTTGGAGGCGTGTTGAGGGCCTCTTCTCAGTAGAAACAGTAGTGAGAGGTGCAGTGCGAAGTTTGAATCGCGCACTTAGGGCCATATCATCCTCATCATCAATAGGCACAGAAGGAATAGACTCTAGAGGTGGGGTATAGAAAACAAACCTTAGCTCCTTTGGGGAGGATGGACCAGTTTCCTCATCAGGATAAGAGGGTGAAGGTTCAGGCTGAGTAGCCTCAAGGGGAACCATGACCCCAACCTCCTCAAGGGTAGACACAACAACCTCATGAGTCTCAGAAGCAGAGTTGATGGCAATAGTGTTCTCAGCAACTTCTTTTTCCTGAAGCTCCAAAGAAGTCGGAGAAGTAAGAGGGGCTGAGTTGAAAGGAGTTTTTGGTGAGGAGGGAGGAGGGTGTAAGGTTGAAGGAGAAGCTTCTGATTTAGTGGGTTCTGATGAGGGTCCTAGTCCGAAAGAGGGCCCTTCAGCAACTGGAAAGGGTTCTTGTTCAGGAATGGAAACTGGGATTTCATGGGGGTTTTCGTCACTAGGAGTAGCGACGGGAGAAGATATATTTTCATCTTGAGCTGCCATTGTTGAGTGAGAAAAGAAGAAAAATACAAGGGTTTGAAAGGAGGAGAGCAAGTGTGAAGGAGGAGGTGAGAGATAAGGGTTTATGTAGAAAAGGAGGGAAGAGGAAACGAGGCAGTTTGGCGGTTGGAGAGAGGTGGGAGAACGTGTAGGAAGTCTGAGAGGTGGGACGTTTGACGTGATCGATAGTCTCAGACGACACAGTGGAGAGAGAGTGTTGTGGTAGTCTACAATTAATGTAGCACTTTCTTTTGAAAAGCAGGAATTGTAAAGCATGTAACCACTGACCTGAGCTGCATGACCAGGTTCCAGACCATCTCGTTTTATTTTCAAAATTATAGACATCAGTCCTCTCATAGTCTACAGTGCCACTGCATAAAGTTCTGTAACCACCATGCGTGTCTACCTGCAACGGTATAGAAGTGAGTTAGACTTTATTAAGAAAACACATGAATGTGTTATACCATGTGTAAAACATGTGAGCCTTAGGAGAACCAAGTCCCTAGTTGGGTTTCAGCATTCCCAGAGCCAATATGTTCTTTTCAAAGTGTTCTCTACCAAGAGCTTTGGTGAAGATGTTAGCTATTTGATCTTCAGTGCAGCAGAATCTCATGCATATGTGCCCCTTCTCAACATTATCCCTGAGGAAGTGATGTCACACATCAATATGCTTGGTCCTTTTATGCTGAACAGGAATTTTTGCCATGTTGAGTGCACTTGTGTTGTCACATAAGAGGGGAATGCTGTCAATGTAGACTCCAAAGTCCTCCAATTATTGTTTGATCCACAATAGCTGAGCACAGCAAGAGGCAGCAGCAACATATTCTGCTTCAGCTGTGGATAGTGCTACTGAGTTTTTCTTTCTTGTGCCCCATGAAATCAGGCAGGATCCAAGGAAATGAGCCATCCCTGAAGTGCTTTTCCTATCTACAAGATAACCTGCATAGTCAGCGTCAGCATAACCAACAAGATTAAAATTGTCACCTGAGGGATAGTAAAAAACCAGGTCCTGTGTGCCTTTAAGGTAACGTAGGATCCTCTTAGCTGCTTTTAGATGCGATTCCTTGGGATTTGATTGAAATCTTGCACATAGCCCTACACTGAAAACTATGTCTGGTCTGCTAGCTGTAAGATAGAGAAGCGATCCGATGATCCCTCTATACATGGTCTGATTTAAAGGAGTGCCAACATCATCCATGTCTAGTTTGGTCGCCACTGCAATGTGTGTGTCGATCACTTTGGACTCCTCCATATCAAACCTTTTGAGTAGTTCCCTGATGTATTTCTGTTGACTGATACATATGCCTTTGATGGACTGCTTAACTTGAAGACCCAGGAAGAAGTTCAGGTCCCCCATCATACTCATCTCGAACTCACTTCCCATGAGATTTGCAAATTCTTTACACAAGGAATCTGCTGTTGAACCAAAGATGATGTCATCCACATATACCTGGACAATAAGAAGATTCCTTCCTCGTTTCTTTAAAAATAGGGTGTTGTCTATCTTCCCCCTGCTGAAACCATTGTCAAGTAGAAACTTAGATAGCCTCTCACACCATGCTCTAGGGGCTTGCTTTAATCCATACAGAGCTTTATCCAGTTTGAACACGTGTTCAGGATGATCGTGGCTTTCAAACCCAGGGGGTTGCTTGACGTACACTTCTTCCTTAAGATAGCCATTAAGGAAAGCACTCTTTACATCCATTTGAAACAAAGTAAATTCCATATGGGACGCAAAAGCAATAAGAATTCGAATGGCTTCCATACGAGCAATTGGAGCAAATGTTTCATCTTAATCAATCCCTTCTTATTGATTATACCCTTGAACCACTAGCCTTGCCTTGTTCCTTGTGGTCCTCCCAAGCTCATCTAATTTATTTCGGAACACCCACCTGGTTCCTATAATGGTCCTTTCTATGGGTCGAGGCACCAGGTGCCACATCTGATTTCTCTAAAACTGATGAAGCTCTTCTTGCATGGCCACAATCCTATCAGCATCCCTTAGAGCCTCCTTAATATTTTTGGGTTCAATTTGGGACAGAAAAGCTGAGAAGGCTAAGAAATTTTTGGTTTTTGATCTGGTTTGAACTCCGGAATCAAGAGGAGTGATTATGTTATCAAGGGGGTGAGAGCTTTTATGTTTCCAGTTTGGAACCTGGAACTGGGTTGTAGAGGTGCTTGGCCTGTTGTTTAGGCTTCCTTGTGCTTCCTGTTCAGCAATTTGTGGGGTGCTTTCCACAGCATCTTCAACCCTCTCTTCAGCTTCTGCAGAAGAGATAGGAGGACCAGGTTCCTCCTGAGATCCTTGGGGCAGTGCTGAGTTATCTTCCAGTGTCTCATTTGGTTGGCTTAGCATGTCAGCCTTTCCATTTGATATATCAGAGATTTCTCTTGGGACTAACAGTTGTTCACAGTCTTGAACTTCACCATTGTTATCCTTGATTGAGAAAGGAGCTTCATTAAAGAGTACATGAACGCTCTCTTCTACGCACTAGGTTCTCTTATTGAACACTTTGTATGCCTTGCTTTGAGAAGAGTACCCCAGAAAGATTCCTTCATCACTCTTTGAATCAAATTTTCCCAGCTGGTCCTTCCCATTATTCAACACATAACACTTGCAGCCGAAGGCCCTTAGGTGAGTTACCTTGGGCTTCTTTCCATTGAGCAGTTCATACGGAGTCTTATTCAGGAAGGACCTGATCATGCACCGGTTGATCAAGTAATATGCTGTGTTGATTGCCTCGGCCCAGAAATTCTTTGCAATTCCACTGTCTATGAGCATTGTTCGTGCCATGTCCTCCAAGGTTCTGTTCTTTCGTTCTACCACCCCGTTTTGCTGAGGAGTCCTTGGGGCTGAGAAGTTGTTTGTAATTCCATTTTCACCACAAAACTCATCAAACTTGGCATTGTCAAACTCCGTTCCATGATCAGATCTGATGCAAGCTGCCTTTAGATTCATTTTCACTTGAATTCTTTTAACAAAGACAACAAATACTTCAAATGTCTCGTCTTTTGATCGAAGAAATAACGTCCAAGTGAATCTAGAAAAGTCATCCACAATCACAAAGATGTATTTCTTTCCTCCCCTGCTTGCAACTCTCATTGGTCCACACAGGTCCATGTGTAAGAGTTCAAGTGGTCTGGAAGTGCTGACCTCTTGTTTTGGCTTAAAGGAGGATCTTACATGCTTTCCTCTTGCACAAGCGTCACACACGCTGTGGCTATTGAATTTTGATGTTGGCAGACCAAGCACCATGTCCCTCTTTATTAATTTGTTCAAAAGAGAGAAACTGGCATGTCCCAATCTCCTATGCCAAAGCTCAGCATCGTTTTCAACAGCCTTGAGACAATTTATCTCACCTTCCTCCAGAGATTTGAAGTCAGTGATGTAGATGTTTTTATACCTCCTTGCAATCAATATCACCTCTCCAGTTGTCAGATTTGTAACAGTACATGCCTTTGACAAAAATTCCACCTTATTTCCCTTGTCACAGATTTGTGAGACACTCAATAGACTGTACTTCAAACCATCCACATAGTAAACATTCTCAATTGAGTGTTCCAAGGACTTTCCAACTCTTCAAACACCAAGAATATATCCCTTCTTTCCATTTCCAAAGGATACATACCCTCCTTGCAGGGCCTTCAGTGAGAGAAAATCCATAGTATTTCCAGTCATGTGTTTGGAGAAACCGCTATCCATAATCCACTGCAGCCCACTTCCTCTCACTGAACCCTGCACATGAAAGTTTATGATTAGATTTAGGAACCCAAATAAGTTTGGGTCCCTTGTCACTTGAGAATGGGTGAATAAGAGCTCTTCTAGTCCATGCAGGCAGGATTTTTGGTTTTGTTGTGCTGGGACCAGGTCCCTGTTCGGGCTTCCTTCTCCCAGCAAGTATTCTATTTCTCTTGATGAAGAGGTTCCTGGATGGACATCGTTCCTTAAAGTGTCCATTCTTCCCACAGTGGGTACAGAGCCAATTGTCAGGGACAGTAACATATTTGCTATGGGGATTATATGGGGTTTTCTCTTTTTGGAAACCAACACCCTGCGTGCTCCCACAATTGTTAAAGTACATGGTATTGACAATGTCTGAGGACCAGGTGCAGTTCAGGGATTTCTTTAAGTCAGACCTCACCCTACTTAATTCATCATGAATCTCTCTATTTTTATCTAACTCTCTACACAGACCCATTCTTGCTTCACTTAAGTCTTTTTCAAGTTCCACAATTTTTTCACTAGCTATTTCCTTTCCCTTTTCTATTCTAAACGAGCTAGATTCTTCTGGTTGAGCTCCTGAATGGTTTCCTCTAGACATGAGATTTTACTTTGAAGATCATTTCTTTCTTGTTCTATAGCATTGATTTGTTCATTTAGCTTAGACTTATCACTCCCTAGACGTTCATTTTCTTTTTCAAGTTTTGCTCGGTTACTTTTCAAATCCTCTACTGCCATAGACAATTCATCTCTAGTCTGTTCCATTTCCCCTAACTCACTGGCCAAGAGATCCTTGTCCTCCATTAAGATATAATATGTATCAATAAGAACATTAGACAGAGACAACAGTTTTTTAGGAGAGTAGGATCTCAGATTTCTCTGAACATCCCTGAAGTTTACCTCTTCTGTGTCACCTTCTTCATCTGATTTAGCCCTGAGAGCGAATAGTGAATCGTATTCCTTTGCCTTGCTACCAGCTGCCAATATGGGCCTGTTTTCTGTTTCAGGTTCCTCATGTGATTCACTGGATGGATATCCCCATGCGGCAAGTGCTTGTCTCACAACATTGTCAGCTGCACTCTTCCTGCTGAATCTTCTTTCCTGAAACTGGTTTCTTCTTGGTCCTTTGTCCATGTTGAATTTTTGTGCATCTTGTTTCAGTAATGGGCATTCTTTTATGAAGTGACCCGGCTTGCCACATTTATGATACAGATCATGACTCCTGGGCTTGCTGGAGCTGCCTCTTCTTGGTATTCCACCATTTCTTCTAACCATCTTTTGAAATCGTTTGGCTAGATATGCCATATCCTGATCTTCCTCACTTGACTCTTGTTTCTCAGCTTGAAGAACCAGGTTCTTTTCGTTTCTGGGCTCTTTTCTTTCACTGTCTTTCCTTCTTTTCATCTCATAGGTTTTCAGGTTCCCTATCAGCTCATCCATTGTTAGAACCTGCAAATCCTTTGCCTCAGTAATGGCATTTACCTTGCTTTCCCATGAGCTGGGCAGTGTGCTCAGAATTTTTCGCACCAGTTTGTTCCTGGGAATGATCTCTCCTAGAGAGTGTAACTCATTGATGATGGAAGTGAACCTAGTATGCAAGTCTTGTATGCCAAGTGTGAAGGAGGAGGTGAGAGATAATGGTTTATGTAGAAAAGGAGGGAAGAGGAAACGAGTAAGTTTGGCGGTTGGAGAGAGGTGGGAGAACGTGTAGGAAGTTTGAGAGGTGGGACGTTTGACGTGATCGATAGTCTCAGACGACACAGTGGAGAGAGAGAGTTGTGGCAGTCTACAATTAATGTAGCACTTTCTTTTGAAAAGCAGGAATTGTAAAGCATGTAACCACTGACCTGAGCAGCATGACTAGGTTCTAGACCATCTCGTTTTATTTTCAAAATTATAGACATCAGTCCTCCCATAGTCTACAGTGCCACTGCATAAAGTTCTGTAACCACCATGCGTGTCTACCTGCAACGGTATAGAAGTGAGTTAGACTTTATTAGGAAAACACATGAATGTGTTATACCATGTGTAAAACATGTGAGCCTTAGGAGAACCAGGTCCCTAGTTGGGTTTCAGCATTCCCAGAGCCAATCTGTTCTTTTCAAAGTGTTCTCTACCAAGAGCTTTGGTGAAGATGTCAGCTATTTGATCTTCAGTGCAGCAGAATCTCATGCATATGTGCCCCTTCTCAACATTATCCCTGAGGAAGTGATGTCGCACGTCAATGTGCTTGGTCCTTTTATGCTGAACATGATTTTTTGCCATGTTGAGTGCACTTGTGTTGTCACATAAGAGGGGAATGCTGTCAATGTAGACTCCAAAGTCCTCCAATTGTTGTTTGATCCACAGTAGCTGAGCACAGCAAGAGGCAACAACAACATATTCTGCTTCAGCTGTGGATAGTGCTACTGAGTTTTGCTTTCTTGTGCCCCATGAAATCAGGCAGGATCCAAGGAAATGAGCCATCCATGAAGTGCTTTTCCTATCTACAAGATAACCTGCATAGTCAGCATCAGCATAACCAACAAGATTAAAATTGTCACCTGAGGGATAGTAAAGAACCAGGTCCTGTGTGCCTTTAAGGTAACGTAGGATCCTCTTAGCTGCTTTTAGATGCGATTCCTTGGGATTTGATTTAAATCTTGCACATAGCCGTACACTGAAAACTATGTCTGGTCTGCTAGCTGTAAGATAGGGAAGCGATCCGATGATCCCTCTATACATGGTCTGATTTAAAGGAGTGCCAACATCATCCATGTCTAGTTTGGTCGCCACTGCAATGGGTGTGTCGATCACTTTGGACTCCTCCATATCAAACCTTTTGAGTAGTTCCCTGATGTATTTCTGTTGACTGATACATGTGCCTTTGATGAACTGCTTAACTTGAAGACCCAGGAAGAAGTTCAGGTCCCCCATCATACTCATCTCGAACTCACTTCCCATGAGATTTGCAAATTCTTTACACAAGGAATCAGCTGTTGAACCAAAGATGATGTCATCCACATATACCTGGACAATAAGAAGATTCATTCCTCGTTTCTTTAAAAATAGGGTGTTGTCTATCTTCCCCCTGCTGAAACCATTGTCAAATAGAAACTTAGATAGCCTCTCATACCATGCTCTAGGGGCTTGCTTTAATCCATACAGAGCTTTATCCAGTTTGAACACGTGTTCAGGATGATCGTGGCTTTCAAAATTAGGGGGTTGCTTGACGTACACTTCTTCCTTAAGATATCCATTAAGGAAAGCACTCTTTACATCCATTTGAAACAAAGTAAATTCCATATGGGATGCAAAAGCAATAAGAATTCGAATGGCTTCCATACGAGCAACTAGAGCAAATGTTTCATCATAATCAATCCCTTCTTCTTGATTATACCCTTGAACCACTAGCCTTTCCTTGTTCCTTGTGGTCCTCCCATGCTCATCTAATTTATTCCGGAATACCCACCTGGTTCCTATAATGGTCCTTTCTGCGGGTCGAGGCACCAGGTGCCACACCTGATTTCTCTCAAACTGATGAAGCTCTTCTTGCATGGCCACAATCCAATCAGCATCCCTTAGATCCTCCTTAATATTTTTGGGTTCAATTTGGGATAGAAGAGCTGAGAAGGCTAAGGAATTTTTGGTTTTTGATCTGGTTTGAACTACTGAATCAAGAGGAGTGATTATGTTATTAAGGGGGTGAGAGCTTTTATGTTTCCAGTTTGGAACCTGGAACTAGGTTGTAGAGGTGCTTGGCCTGTTGTTTAGGCTTCCTTGTGCTTCCTATTCAGCAATTTGTGGGGTGCTTTCCACAACATCTTCAACCCTCTCTTCAGCTTCTGCAGAAGAGATAGGAGGACCAGGTTCCTCCTGAGATCCTTGGGACAGTGCTGAGTTATCTTCCAGTGTCTCATTTGGTTGGCTTAGCATGTCAGCCTTTCCATTTGATACATCAGAGATTTCTCCTGGGACTAACAGTGGTTCACAGTCTTTATCTTCACCATTGTTATCCTTGATTGAGAAAGGAGCTTCATTAAAGAGTACATGAACGCTCTATTATACACACTAGGTTCTCTTATTAAACACTTTGTATGCCTTGCTTTGAGAGGAGTACCCCAGAAAGATTCCTTCATCAGTCTTTGTCTCAAATTTTCCCAGCTGGTCCTTCCCATTATTCAACACTTAACACTTGCAGCCGAAGGCCCTTAGGTGAGTTACCTTGGGCTTCTTTCCATTGAGCAGTTCATACAGAGTCTTATTCAAGAAGGACCTGATCATGCACCGGTTGATCAAGTAGCATGCTGTGTTGATTTCCTCGGCCCAGATATTCTTTGCAATTCCAATGTCTATGAGCATTGTTCGTGCCATGTCCTCCAAGGTTCTATTCTTTTGTTCTACCACCCCATTTTGCTGAGGAGTCCTTGGGGATGAGAAGTTGTGTGTAATTTCATTTTCACCACAAAACTCATCAAACTTGGCATTGTCAAACTCCGTTCCATGATCAGATCTGATGCAAGCTGCCTTTAGATTCATTTTCACTTGAATTCTTTTAACAAAGGCAACAAATACTTCAAATGTCTCGTCTTTTGATCGAAGAAATAACTTCCAAGTGAATCTGGAAAAGTCATCCACAATCACAAAGATGTATTTCTTTCCTCCCCTGCTTGCAACTCTCATTGGTCCACACAGGTCCATGTGTAAGAGTTCAAGTGGTCTGGAAGTGCTGACCTCTTTTTTTGGCTTAAAGGAGGATCTTACATGCTTTCCTCTTGCACAAGCGTCACACACGCTGTGGTTCTTGAATTTTGATGTTGGCAGACCAAGCACCAGGTCCCTCTTTATTATTTTTTTCAAAAGAGAGAAACTGGCATGTCCCAATCTCCTATGCAGGAGCTCAGCATCGTTTTCAACAGCCTTGAGACAATTTATCTCACCTTCCTCCAGAGATTTGAAGTCAGTGACGTAGATGTTTTTGTACCTCCTTGCAATCAATATCACCTCTCCAGTTGTCAGATTTGTAACAGTACATGCCTTTGACAAAAATTCCACCTTATTTCCCTTGTCACAGATTTGTGAGACACTCACGAGACTGTACTTCAAACCATCCACATCGTAAACATTCTCAATTGAGTGTTCCAAGGACTTTCCAACTCTTCAAACACCAAGAATATATCCCTTCTTTCCATTTCCAAAGGATACATCCCCTCCTTGCAGGGCCTTCAGTGAGAGAAAATCCATAGTATTTCCAGTCATGTGTTTGGAGAAACCGCTATCCATAATCCACTGCAGCCCACTTCCTCTCACTGAACCCTGCACATGAAAGTTAATGATTAGATTTAGGAACTTAAATAAGTTTGGGTCCGTTGTCACTTGAGAATGGGTGAATAAGAGCTCTTCTAGTCCATGCAGGCAGGATTTTTGGTTTTGTTGTGCTCGGACCAGGCCCCTGTTCGGGCTTCCTTCTCCCAGCAAGTATTCTATTTCTCTTGATGAAGAGGTTCCTGGCTGGACATCGTTCCTTAAAGTGTCCATTGTTCCCACAGTGGGTACAGAGCCAATTGTCAGGGACAGTAACATATTTGCTATGGGGATTATATGGGGTTTTATCCTTTTGGAAAGCAACACCCTGCCTGCTCCCACAATTGTTAAAGTACATGGTATTGACAATGTCTGAGGACCAGGTGCAGTTCAGGGATTTCTTTAAGTCAGAACTCACCCTACTTAATTCATCATGAATTTCTCTATTTTTATCGAACTCTCTACACATACCCATTCTTCCTTCACTTAAGTCTTTTTCAAGTTCCACAATTTTTTCACTAGCTATTTCCTTTCCCTTTTCTATTCTAAACGAGCTAGATTCTTCTGGTTTGAGCTCCTGAATGGTCTCTAGACATGAGATTTTACTTTGAAGATCATTTCTTTCTTGTTCTATAGCATTGATTTGTTCATTTAGCTTAGACTTATCACTCCCTAGACGTTCATTTTCTTTTTCAAGTTTTTCTAGGTTACTTTTCAAATCCTCTACTGCCATAGACAATTCATCTCTAGTCTATTCCATTTCCCCTAACTCACTGGCCAAGAGATCCTTGTCCTCCACTAAGATATAATATGTATCAATAAGAACATTAGACAGAGACAACAGTTTTTTAGGAGAGTAGGATCTCAGATTTCTCTGAACATCCCTGAAGTTTACCTCTTCTGTGTCACCTTCATCATCTTCTTCATCTGATTTAGCCATGAGAGCGAATAGTGAATCGTATTCCTTTTACTTTCTACCAGCTGCCAATATGGGCCTGTTTTCTGTTTCAGGTTCATCATCTGATTCACTGGATGAATATCCCCATGCGGCAAGTGCTTGTCTCACAACATAGTCAGCTGCACTCTTCCTGCTGAATCTTCTTTCCTGAAACTGGTTTCTTCTTGGTCCTTTGTCCATGTTGAATTTTTGTGCATCTTGTTTCAGTAATGGGCATTCTTTTATGAAGTGACCCGGCTTGCCGCATTTATGACACAGATCATGACTCCTGGGCTTGCTGGAGCTGCCTCTTCTTGGTATTCCACCATTTCTTCTAACCATCTTTTGAAATCGTTTGGTGAGATATGCCATATCCTGATCTTCCTCACTTGACTCTTGTTTCTCAGCTTGAAGAACCAGGTTTTTTTCGTTTCTGGGCTCTTTTCTTTCACTGTCTTTCCTTCTTTTCGTCTCATAGGTTTTCAGGTTCCCTATCAGCTCATCCATTGTTAGAACCTGCAAATCCTTTGCCTCAGTAATGGCATTTACCTTGCTTTCCCATGAGCTGGGCAGAGTCCTCATAATTTTTCGCACCAGTTTGTTCCTGGGAATGATCTCTCCTAGAGAGTGTAACTCATTGATGATGGAAGTGAACCTAGTATGCAAGTCTTGTATGTTTTCTTCTTCCTTCATCTTGAACAACTCATACTCGGTAGTGAGCATGTCTATCTTAGATTGCTTTACTTGCGTTGTTCCTTCATGGTCTGTTTGCAGGGCTTGCCAGATTTCTTTCGCAGTTTGACAAGCAGAGATTCTATTGTATTCATCCGGCCCTATTCCACATACTAGAATTTTCTTAGCACGATAGTTCTTTTCCACAGCTTTTCTATCGGCCTCATTGTAGTCTAGTCTTGTTTTAGGCACAAGCAGTCCAACCTCTCCTACCTTGTGCATGGGAACGTGAGGTCCATCACAGATGATGTCCCATAGCTCTGAATCTTCAGCCATGATGAAGTCGTGCATGCGAGTCTTCCACCATCCATAGTATTGACCGTTGAACCTAGGAGGTCGATATGTAGATTGTCCTTCCTCAAAGTTTGGTGGAGCAGCCATTACAAATCCTTTCTTGGTGTTAACCGTTAAGAAAGAACCTGCTCTGATACCAATTGTTAGTTTTTAGGGGTCCACCAAACAGTAGAGGTACCAGGTCCTCTACCAGTTTCCACAGATTTATAAGCTAGACGAAATGCACAAGAAGACAATGGATTTTTACGTGGAAAAATCCCACTCAAGGGGACAAAAACCACGACCTACACTTGTAGGATTTCAACTTCACTAACTTGTAATCTA
>ML252598.1:0-22087 GCA_005239495.1 Nicotiana undulata | reverse complement strand
GTTTGTAGACCTTAGTGGAGTTGTCTTCTTGCTCTTGAAGCTCTTGAGTCTTTAATGCTTGAGAGCACTAAATGCTTGAATATTCCTTTTTGTCAAAAGCTCAAGTAAGAATGTTGTTGTTCATCCTTTTGATATTATCAAGCCTTGCATATCCCAAGAAGGATGTCCAATATCCTTGAGGTAAAGAGCCTCAACCATCAGAAAATGACTGCTGTATTGTTGCTACACTGTAGCGTGAATAGTGCAACGGTTACCTACGTTGTCACATCTTCCTTCGTTGTCCCATCTCTCGATCCTGCTGCTGAGGTGTGCTAAGGGATCAGGTCCAGCTGGTTTTTCTTTATCACATCTTTGCATGAGCCGACGTTCACATGAGCTGAAGTTTCAAGACGCATAGATGACTTTGTGATGCTGCTAGTATAATATTGACCTGGTTCTTTACAAGGAAAGTTTGTTATATCATCAAAACAAACTACAACTCATCACAAAGAGAATAAATGATAAATTTGAAAGGGGATGAAATTGGTGTCACAATTATGATTTTAGCAACAAGGGCAGTATGGGTTCTCTGGGACCCTGAACACGTCACATATAGTATAGTTAGCAAGTCTTAGTAGTAGATTAATGGTAGGATACATGTTCCAAGCTAGCATATAGAATTCAAGTTCAGTGCGATATATGATTTGCATACCATCGAGGACAGGAAGAAGTTATGGTTTGATTTGAGATCATTGCAGCACCTTCAACAGAGACCCTAGTTAGCTATTGGTGATTTTAACATTGTATTGTCTGTTGAGGATAGAAAAGGTAGAGCCCCAGTACAGGAAGCAAAGATCAGGGATTTTAATGAATACCTACTAGACACTGGTATGACTGACATAAGATCTATTTTGATATACTTGGACATATAGTCATGTATTCAACAAAATAGAAAAGGCAGTAGTTAATGCCGAATGACTACTATTATTTCCACGGATAGAGGTTATAATTTTAGACCCAAACCCATCTTATCACTCTCCACTAAGTATTGAAATCGATGAAGCTTTACCAAAGGGACTAAGAATATTCAAATTCTTAAATTGTATAGTGATGACCCGAAAAGTCATTCTGTGTTTTATATGTCAAATATGTGTTTCGAGGTCTTAAAAAATTCCTTTTTATCTCACCTTGATTTGCGTGCGCAGCCCGGGCGTATAGCGGGGAGGTCTTTATGTGAAAAAAACTAAGAAAATGCTAACTTTTGCTTTTGAAATTTGATTGAAGTTGACTTCGGTCAACATTTTGGGTAAACGGACCAGAACCTATGATTTGACGGTCCCGGAGGGTCCGTAGGAAAATATGGGACTTGGGCGTATGTCCGAAATCGAACTCCGAGGTCCCAAGCCCGAGAAAGAAATTTTTGAAAGAAATTATTTTCTGAAAAATATAAATGATTTTAGAAATTTGATTATATTTGAAATTTATGGTATCAGGCCCGTATTTTGGTTCTGGAATCCGGTACAAGTTCAATATGATAATTATAATATGTCTGCCAAATTTGGTAAGAAACAGAAGTCGTTTGACGTGATTCGGACCCGTAGTTGTAAATTTTGATACTTTGGAAGTTTTGAAAATTTTCTTTGATTTTGATGCTAAATTCATTGTTTAAGATGTTATTTTGGCGATTGATCGCACGAGTAAGTCTGTGGGGGTGTTTTTGAGGTTTTGTACATGTTTGGTTTGGAGCCCCGAGGGCTCGGGTGAGTTTCGGATAGGCGTCAGAGTGTTTTTTAACTTAAAAATCTGGTGTTGGACTATTTTCTGGTGTCTGAAACTTTGTATTATGCGAACGCATGGATAGCCATGCGAACGCACAACAAAGGATTGGGAGGGGGTTAGTTAGCACAGTGCGATCGCATAGGACCAGGTGCGAACGCGGAGCACGGGAATTTTGTTCTACGTGAACGCACACTGGAGGCCGCGAACGCATAACATTAGAGAGGGGCTGAGGGCTGGGTAGATTTTATGCAGTGTGAATGCACCACATGGGATGCGAACGCGTAGGGTGGGGTAGGGCAGCCTATGCGAACACATTAGCTTGGTCGCGAACGCATAGGGAAAACTTTTGCCCAGTTTTCTTAAAACAGTAGGATTACGGAATTTCATCAAAAATTCATAACTTCTTCACCTAGACTCAAAATTTGGCGATTTGTGAAAGGGAACTTCACCACAAAATCATGGGTATGTATTCTTAGACTGGTTTTCTTCAAATTCCATTAACACCCACAAGATTTCTAGGCCTAAAACATGTTCTTACGGGTAAAAAATTAGGGATTTGGGTAGAGTTAGGACTTTTTGAATAATTGGAATTTAGACCTCGTGTTGGGGTCAAATTCCGGAACTAATTACATACTCGGGCTCATGGGTAACTGGGTGATCGGATTTTGGTCCGAACCTCGTGTTTTGACCAAGCGGACCCGGGGTCGATTTTTGACTTTTTAGGAAGAATATTAGGAAACCTATAATTAAGTATTGAAATTGAATTGTTTAGCATTTGTTGATGTTATTAAGTCGATTATGTCTAGATACAATTGATTTGGAGTCAAATTCAAAAGGGAAAGCGGTGATTGAGGCTTGATTTTGGTCGTGGAAGTCGAGGTAAGTGTTTGGCCTAACCTTAGCTTGAGGGAATAGGTGTTGTGTCTTATTTGCTATGTGTGAATACAATTTTCAACGCGTAGGTGAGGCGAAGAGTACCTATACGTTGGTTTCAAGCATGCCCGTGAGTCAGATATTATGAATTATGTGGTTTTCGTTGATATTTACTATGTTATGGCTTGAGTTTCACATTGTGGTTATTCATTTTGGTGGAAATTCTTGGTAATGAGCATTGTTGAGTATGGGGTTCAGTTGAGAAACTTTATGTGAAGATATACTTGAGTGAGATTGGTTATAGATGTATCCCTTGCCGGGATAGTGATACTTCTACTGTTGTTTCCTTGCCGGGATGTTATAACTTATTATTATGGATCATATTGTTGATTTTCCTTGCCAAATTTCTATATTAATATTGTTTGGGCGAGGAAGAGTGTAAAGCACGAAGGGTGACGCCGTGTATTGATTTGGTTAGGAAGAGTATAAAGCATGAAGGGTGATGCCGTGTATTGATTATTGTGAGGATGAGAGTGTAAAAGCACGAAGGGTGATGCAGTGCCATATTATGATATTAAAAGCACGAAGAGTGATGCTGTGCCGTTTCTATTGATTATTGTGAGGATGAGAGTAAAAGCACTAAGGGTGATGTCGTGCACTGCTTTCTCTGTGTTGTTATTTCCTGTCGTTACTTTGATATTTGAACTGTTGTCTTATTTCGTTATTTCTATTATCTGATATTTCTTTTCCCCAGTATGTTCCCCTTTCCTTGTACTTAACTAGTTATTCTTGTTATTATTATTTCTTCCGAATATTATTAAATTGCACAGGTTGTCTTGGTTGTCGTGTCCTAGCCTCGTCACTACTTCGCCGAGGTTAGGCTCGACACTTACTCAGTACATGGGGCCGGTTGTACTGATGCTACACTCTACACATCTTTGTTGTGCAGTTCCCGGTACAGAACACTTTGGACACTAGAGCGAGGAGGCTGCCTTCAGTCCATGTGGAGACACCGAGGTAGTCCTGTTGGCGTCCCCTCCTGGTTCATTTGTATTATGTTCTACTTATTGCAGAAAAAGATGTATTTATTTACTTCGGACCATTATATGTATTATTCGTAGACAGTCCGTGAGATTGTGACTCCAAAGTTCTGGGATTGGTACTATGTAGTTTTCGTAAAGGCATTAAACTCAGCTAATATATGTTGTTTCGTTTTTGAGCTTTCGTTCATGTTAGTATTGTACATCACCTGTTATTGAATAATAATAAATGAATAAGGTAACTTAAACACTCACGTTGTCTTGCCTATCGGGTTCAACGTTAGGCGCCATCACGGTCCCGACAGTGGGAAATTCGGGTCGTGACAAGTTGGTATCAGAGCGCTAGGTTGCTTAGGTCTCATAATTCACGGACAAGCTTGGTAGAGTTTGAGGGATCGGTACAGAGACATCTGTACTTATCCCCAGAGGCTGCAGAGTTTAGGAATATCTTCACTTCTATTCTTCTCTATCGTGCGATTTGACTTCTAAATGCTAATTGAATTTCTATTCTATTCTCTCGCAGATGGAGAGAACACGTGCTTCTTCATCTACTGAACAGCAGCCCGAGGCTCCAGTTGCAGCTCCTACGAGGGGCCGAGGATGAGGCCCAGGCCGTGCTAGACGCCGAGGCAGGGGCAGAGCTCAGCCCAAAGCAGCAACCCTAGTGACGGAGCCTCAGGTAGAGTTTGCCGATGAGGTTCCTACTCAGACAGTTCCACTAAGACCAACTTAGGTTCCTGAGGGGTTCATTGTGATGTGCAAGAGAATTTCGGCACATTTAATACCAAATTGCTTAGATTTTTGCTTGTTTTTAAGTGCATTTGTCTGTTATACTTATGGAATTTCTATGTTTTGCAGTGCATGAGGTTTGAAACTCAAGAACATGTAAAAGAGATAAATAAGCTGAAAAGGATAAGAAAAAGACAAGATGCGATCGCATAATAAACAAGGGGGGACTGCATATCTGCTATGCGGACCGCATAATGCGCAGATGGACCGCTTAGTTCAACAGACTATTTGGCAAAAATTCAAGTGCAAAAATACGGTCCATTATGCGATCGCATAACTGGTTTG
Source organism: Nicotiana undulata (assembly GCA_005239495.1). Lineage (NCBI taxonomy): Eukaryota > Viridiplantae > Streptophyta > Magnoliopsida > Solanales > Solanaceae > Nicotiana > Nicotiana undulata. The sequence goes on along the minus strand of ML252598.1, from coordinate 17,342 downwards.
CGAGCCGCATAATGGACCGCAAACCTCCAACGCCAAAAGTTGAGCTCAGAAATGCGATGCAATTGTGCGGTCGCATATCAACAATGCGGACCGCACAACATGAATGTGGAGACGCACCTGGAAACTAGGGTTTGTATATGCGATGGCTCCGTAAGGAATGCGAACCACATTCCTGTTATGCGACAGGAATGCGGTCGCATAGTTGACCTGGAAGGGAAATTTTGTCCGTTTTTTACCCTGAATTTTAGCCCACTATAAATAGATTTATTGGGGTTTTGTGGGTCATGCTTGTCTGGTTTTTGAGCTACAATACACTCATTGAATATTCCTCTCTTTTGGAAGCGTTAGAAGTGAAGATTCTTGTATTTTGTAAGCTTTATGACATTTATTTCTCTTGTTTCCTTGTCTTTAAGCATGAGTAGCTAGCTTTAAATACTAAGGTTGTGGACCCTAAATGGGTGTTATGTTATTGGGTATTAACATTGAATATATATAGAATGGTTGGTTGATATTTATTTACTTCTCATTCTTCATTTATTGGTGGTGGTTGCAAACATTAACAAGTGCCATTAAATTCTTTCTTTACTTGGAAAAGTGAGTTAGGATTGGTAGGAGTAAATATCAAAGACTCAAGGCTTTAAACCTTGTTTAATAGAATCACTTAGGAATAAGTGGGTTTTATTTGGCATTAGTTTATTATTCTTCATTGAAACTCTTATATATTTGGGAAAAACATAAAGAGGAAATACTACCCAACTATTGGAAAATATTGGGTAGTCACTTAGAAATCATTTGCATATCTAAAGGGCCTTCCATTAGAAATATATCATATTAATACCTATTAGAATTATATTTCATTGAAGGGACACAACCTTGGTTTAGTTATTCACATTAATTACAACTTTAATTAATCATATTTGTCACTATTTCAATTAAAACTATCACACAATCATTTCCCATATTCTTGTTACACTAACGGGATAGAGATACGATTTGAGTAAGAATCACACTACCCAAGTAAACTTTTCACACCTATTCCCCGGTACTCCAGGATGCTCTGGTCCGTTTAGTGGGCCATATGGAGAGCGTGGCTCAGGTATGGCGACTTCCTGCAGCACTAGCCGTCTCTCAGGCTATGAGAGGAGCCCAGACTCCCTCCACCCGCACACTAGAGGAGTTAGCTTCTCAGTTCCAGACTCCAGCACCTCAGACAGCTGGGGTAGTTCAACCAGGTTTTGTGGCCCAAGCAGGAGAGGGAGAAGCTATGACTGCTAATGCTTAATCGAGACTGGACCGGTTCACCAAGATGTTCTCTACTACTTTTAGTGGTGCACCTTTAGAGGATCCCCAGGATTACTCAGACAGTTGCTATGAGGTTCTTCGGAACATGGGGATAGTTGAGACCAATGGGGTCGATTTTGCTACTTTCCGACTTTCAGGTCCCACCAAGACTTGGTGGAGAGATTTCTGCTTGACCAGACCATCTGGGTCACCGCATTTGTCTTGGGATCAGTTCTTCGATTTGTTCTTGGAGAAGTTTCTTCCAGTCACCCAGAGAGAGGATCTCCGGAGGGAGTTTGAGCGTCTTCAGAAGGGTTCTATGAAAGTAACACAATATGAGACTAGGTTCATCACTTTGGCCCGACATGCTTTCATGATACTCCCCACCGACCGAGAGAGGGTGATGAGGTTTACTGAGGGGCTAGCTCAGCCGATTAGACTGCAGATGGCCAGAGAGTCAGGGAGTAATATTTCCTTTAAGGAGACGACCGGTGTGGCCAGACGGATCAAGATGGTATTATCACAGGGTAGTGGTCAGGGGTCTGACAAAAGGCCTCGTCATTTTGGCCGGTTTAGTGGTGCCTCGTCTGGGGGCAGAGAATATTTCGGTAGAGTCCATCCTCCTAGGCCGTTTCAATAAGCACTTCAGGTATCCCGCAGTGCACCACCAGCTCCTATCAGTGCACCGCCGCTCTAGAGTTTTCAGAGTGGTTACTCCGGTCGACAGGGACAGTTTCAAGGCCAGCAGTCTTAGCAGCCGAGATCTTGTTATACATGTGGTGGCCCGGGGAACATTTCTAGATTTTTCCCCCGAGCCTCGAGTGGTTCTCAGCACCAGGGTTCCTGTGCTATGATTCCCGAACCGGGTGCTCCACCACCCCCTAAGCCAGCTAGAGGTGGAGGCCAAGGTGCTAGAGGTGGAGGTCAGGCTACCAGAGGTATAGGTCAGCCAGTAGTAGGCCGTCCCAGAGATGTTCAGATTGGTGGGGCACATCCTCGATGTTATGCTATTCCTGCCACACCTGAGGCTGAGGCCTCCGATGAAGTCATTACAGGTATGGTTTCAATTTGCAGCAGGGATGCTTCGGCTATGTTTGATCCAGGATCCACATTCTCCTATATGTAATCATATTTTTCTCCTTGTTTGATTATGCCTCGTGATTCTATGAGTACTCCTGTATATGTGTCTACACCGGTAGGTGATTCTCATATTGGTGCGAGCCGCATAATGGACCGCAAAACCTCCAACGCCAAAAGCTGAGCTCAGAAATGCGATGCAATTGTGCGGTCGCATATCAACAATGCGGACCGCACAACATGAATGCGGCGACGCACCTGGAAATTACGGTTTGTATCTGCGATGGCTCCGTGAGGAATGCGAACCGCATTCCTGTTATGCGACAGGAATGCAGTCGCATAGTTGACCTGGAAGGGCAATTTTGTCCGTTTTTACCCCAAAATTTAGCCCACTATAAATAGATTTATTGGGGTTTTGTGGGTCATGGTTGTCTGTTTTTTGAGCTACAATACACTCATTGAATATTCCTCTCTTTTGGAAGCTTTAGAAGTTAAGATTCTTGTATTTTGTAAGCATTATGACATTTATTACTCTTATTTCCTTGTCTTTAAGCATGAGTAGCTAGCTTTAAATACAAAGGTTGTGGACCCTAAATGGATGTTATGTTATTGGGTATTTAACATTGAATATATATATAATGGTTGGTTGATGTTTATTTATTTCTCATTCTTCATTTATTGTTGGTGGTTGAAAACATTAACAAGTGCCATTAAATTCTTTCTTTACTTGGAAAAGTGAGTTAGGATTGGTAGGAGTAAATATCAAAGACTCAAGGCTTTAAACCTTGTTTAATAGAATCACTTAGGAATAAGTGAGTTTTATTTGGCATTAGTTTATTATTCTTCATTGAAACTCTTTTATGTTTGGGAAAATCATAAAGAGGAAATACTACTCAACTATTGGAAAATATTCGGTACTCACTTAGAATTTGCATATCTAAAGGGCCTTCCATTAGAAATATATCATATTAATACCTATTAGAATCATATTTCATTGAAGGGGACACAACCTTGGTTTAGTTAATCACATTAATTACAACTTTGAATTAATCATATTTGTCATTATTTCAATTAAAAGTATCATACAATCAATTCCCATATTCTTGTTACACTAACGGGATAGAGATACGATTTGAGTAAGAATCACACTACCCAAGTAAACTTTTCACACCTGTTCCCTATGGGATTCAAACCCAACCTTGTTGGGTTACTATATTTGACATCGATCGCTTAACACTATTTTAAGGTGTAATTTGAGCGTATCAAATTTTGGCGCCGTTGCCAGGGAATACAGTTTTTAAATTACTATATAGTGTGTACTTTATTTATATCTTTTTCTATTCCATCACACGTTGCTCGTTTTGTTTGGTGTACTAGGTGACAATGACCAACGTTGATTATGATGAAGAGGAGAACCCTTTCGCTGACATCGAAGAATATATTGATGACACCAATGCTATCCTCCCTCCGGTGGTTGGTGCATCTACTTTCAAAGGGGATCATGGAATGATTCTAATGCTCAAGGTGGAAGGATTGTTCCATAACTCAACAGATGATGATCCGACGCAACACCTAAGGAACTTATTGGGTGTATGCGTCATGCACAAACAAACCAATGTGACAGATGATGCTTTGAGGTTGCGGGTATTCAAGTACTCGTTGGCGGGAGAAGAGAAAAAATGGCTTCAAAACTTACCTCCTCAAACTATCACAACATGGCCTGAGCTTGTCCGAGCCTTCTTAGCGAAGTGGTTCTCAGATAGCAATAAGTCAGAGCCCAGAGACAAAATATTTTTCTTGAAGCAACTGCCAGGGGAGCACTTACACGAGGCATGGGACCGGTTCAAGCTATACCTAGTGAGATCACCAAACCATGGGTTCCCAGACCATATTTTGATGGAGAAGTTCTATATAGGTTTGGACCCACTATCCCAGTCCATTTCTAAAAATGCCACAGATGGGTCCTTCATGGACAAGTCATTCACTAGGATTACTCAAATTCTAGACAAAATGGCAAAACATAATCAAGCATGGCATTCAGAGGATACTAGTGGTGGACTTTCTTATGGTACTCCCTCTCTTACCAACATGATTAAAGAGAATCAAGAGAGAGACCAATTGATTGTCGGTCTTGCTACTAACATTGATGTGTTAACAAAGATGTTCACTGAGAGTCAAACAAAAAGGGTAAATATGGTGGAAGACATGCAATCGATGGGAAGCCAAGATTTTGAAGAAGCCAATTATGTCCAAAATTCTCAAGGTGGTTTCCGCCAACAAAATAATTGGAGGCCAAACCTGCAAGGGCAAGGCCAACAAAATTGGCGAAATGATCAAAGTGGTCAAGGATCTTGGAACAACTACAACAATTATGCCAATAGAAGTTCTAATTCTTATGTTCCACCAATAGGGAAATATTCCAACTCCTCACAATACAAGGACGGGATGCTTGAGAGAATCTTGCAAAATAGAGGGGATGCTTGAGAGAATCTTGCAAAATCAAGAGCAAAGTTATGAAATAATGAAAAACATGTCCGAGGTAGTGGGATCACACACCGCCTCCATTCAAAATCTCGAGATGCAAATGAGGGATTTTTCACGAGAACAAAATCCCAAGCTAAAAGGTACTCTTCCTAGTGACACGGTGGTCAACCCAAAAGGTGGTGCAAGCGGACCATCTTCTCATTGAATGGCCATCACAACTAGAAGCGGTAAGGTGATCCAAGATGAAAGTGAGCAAGTGGTTGATGTAGAAAATCTCGATCAAGAAGTGGAAACACAAGTTGAGTTGCCGAGTGTGGTTGAAATTGAGAAGCCCTCTCATGAGGTAAAGATCCAAGAAGCCAAACAGGGAGAGGGTAAGGAAAAAGTGAAGGAGACACCAAAAGCTCCTCCACCAATTCCTCGACCTACTCCTCCATTCCCTCAAAGGCTTGCACGAAGGGTGGATGATGGAAAGTTCGAAAAGTTCTATGACATCTTGAAATAATTGTCGGTAAGCATCCCATTCTTGGAGGCTTTCCAAGAAATGCCGGGGTTTGCGAAATATTTGAATGCTTTGATGACCAAGAAGAGAACTACAAAGAATGAAGTGGTAAACTTGACTCATCGGGTAAGTGCAATAATTGCTACAACCACCGTGGAGAAAAAGGGAGACCCGGGAGCATTCACTATTCCATGTACCATCGGGTTGAGAGAATTTGCTAGAGCACTTTGTGATAACGGGGCTAGTATAAATTTGATATCTCTTGCTATATACAAGCAAGCAGGATTGGGGTTGCCAAGACCTACTAGCATGAGATTGCAAATGGCCGACCGATCAATTAAGAAACCCGTGGGCATTGTTGATGATGTCTTGGTAAAGGTGGGGAAGCTCCTTCTCCCGGCCGACTTTGTTTTCTTGGATTGTGCGGTAGAGATTTAATGATTTTGGGAAGACCATTCCTTGAGACGGGGAGATATTTAATGGACTCGGAAGAACATGAAATCAAGTTCCGAGTGAATGATGAGGAAGTCACCTTCCAAGCTAGCAAGGGTTTGAAATTGCAAAGTGCATATGGAGGAATTTCAGTCATTGATGTAGTTGATGAGGTTGGAGATGCTATTGAGATGAAGATGGAAGAAGAATGCCTCAGCGAGGCTTTGGCGGCAATCTTGGTGAACTTTGATGGCGAAGACATTGAGGGTTATGTTGAAATAGTGAATGCATTGGACGGACGTGGGTCCTACACATATGCACCAAAGAAGCTTTTGCTTGACTTAGAGAATCGAGCTACTCCTCCCGCAAAACCTTCAATCATTGAGCCACCACAACTTGAGATCAAACCACTTCCATCACACTTGAGGTACAAATTCTCGGTTCTAATAACACTTTACCAGTAAACATTTCTTCTTTGTTGAATGATGTGCAGGTTGATGAATTGTTGAATGTCTTGCGGGAGCACCGAAAATAACTTGGATGGACAATTCCCGACATTCGAGGAATCCCCGCCGAGATATGTGAGCACAAAATTCAATTGGAAGAAGGGAGAAAGCCAAGTGTGGAACATCAGAGGAGATTAAATCCTTCAATGCAAGAAGTTGTAAGGAAAGAAATAATCAAATGGTTGGATGTCGAGGTTGTCTACCCCATTGCGGATAGTCCATGAGTGAGTTCGGTACAATGTGTACCAAAGAAGGGGGGCATGACGGTGATTCACAATGAAAAGAATGAGCTTATCCCCACACGGACGGTAACCGGATGGAGAGTATGCACGGACTATCGGAAGCTCAATAATGCCATATGCAAGGATCATTTCCCTATGCCTTTTATTGATCAAATGCTTGATCCTAGCGGGAAGATCATTTTATTGCTTCCTCGATGGGTATTCCGGTTACAATCAAATCAACATAGTATTGGAGGACCAAGAGAAAACCACATTCACTTGCCCGTATGAGACCTTTGCCTTTAGCCGGATGCTGTTTGGGTTATGCAACGCTCCGGCTACCTTTCAACGATTCATGATGTCTATTTTCTCTGACATGGTGGAAGACTTCCTAGAGGTTTTCATGGATGACTTCTCGATGGTTGGTGACTCTTTTAAGCATTGTCTTGACAACCTTAGACAAGTGCTCAAGAGATGTGAGGAGACCAACCTCGTGCTCAATTGGGAGAAATGCCACTTCATGGTGGACGAAGGCATTGTCTTGGGGCATACAATATCAAAACATGGCATTGAAGTTGATCAGGAAAATATTTAAATCATCTCCAAACTTCCTCTGCCCACATCGGTAAAGGGTATTCGAAGCTTTCTAGGGCATGCCAGATTCTATCGGCGCTTTATCAAGGACTTCTCCAAAATTGCCAATCCTATGTGCAAGCTCCTTGAGAAAGACGCTAAGTTTATGTTTGATGACAAGTGCCTCAAAGAATTTGAAGAGCTCAAGGAGAAGCTCACCACGACACCCATTATTGTCACACCGGGTTGGTCTCTTCCATTCGAGCTTATGTGCGATGCCAGTGGTGTAGAAATTGGAGAAGCCTAGGGTCAACGGCACAACAAAGTTATCCATCTGATTTATTATGCAATAAAGACACTTAATGGTGCACAAGTGAACTATACGGTGACGAAGCAAGAGCTTCTTGCCATTGTGTATGCTTGTGAGAAGTTCCGCGCGTATTTGTTGGGATCTAAGGTGGTGGTTTACACTGATCATGCCGCTCTTTGCTACCTCATGGGGAAGAAGGATTCCAAATCAAGACTAATCCAGTGGGTCCTCCTATTGCAAGAATTTGACTTTGAAGTCAAGGACCGAAAGGGCACCGAAAACCAAGTGGCATCATCTCTCTAGACTTGAAGAAGACGGACGACCGAAGGATGATCTTGATATCAATAATGCCTTTCATGATGATCACATCTTGGCATTATCTTCTTCATACACTCCTTGATACCCCGACACTGCCAACTACTTGGTTAGTGACCTCATCAAGGATGATTTGGAAGCATACCAAAAGAAGAAGTTCTTGAGAGAGTGTCGGCAATATTATTGGGAGGAGCCATTCTTGTTCCGTATCTGTACGGACAACATTATTAGAAGGTGTGTTCCAGAGGAAGAAATGATGCAAATACTAAAGGCATACCATGACTCACCGGTTGGTGGTCATCACGGAGGTAATCGGACGGCGGCAAAAGTGCTTGGATGTGGTTATTATTGGCCGTCCATCTATCATGATAACAACCAAATGGTCAAATCTTGTGACCAATGTCAGAGGAAGGGATCAATCTCCAAGAGGCACGAAATGCTTATGCACTTTGTTTTGGAGGTTGAAATATTTGATGTGTCGGGCATTGACTTTATGGGCTCCTTTGTGAGCTCCTGTGGTATGAAGTATATTCTGGTGGCTGTGGACTACTTGTCCAAATGGGTTGAAGCTATTGCCTTTCCAAACAATGAGGCAAGGAGTGTGACTGCGTTCTTAAAGAAAAACATCTTCACGCGGTTTGGCACTCCTAGAGCCATTCTTAGTGATGGTGGGCCTCATTTCTGCAACAAGGCTTTCACTGGGATGTTAGAGAAATATGGTGTCAAGCATAAGTTTGCAACACCTTATCATCCCCAATAAAGTGGCCAGGTAGAAGTCTCCAACCAGGAGATCAAGAACATTCTAGGAAAGACAGTCAATGCAAACAGGACCGACTGATCAAGGAAGCTGGATGATGCATTGTGGGCATACCGCACTGCATACAAGACTCTTATTGGTACTTCTCCCTACCGGTTAGTCTTCGGTAAATCTTGTCATCTACCTGTGGAACTAGATCATAAAGCCATGTGGGCTCTGAAGAAGTTGAATTTGGACTAGACTGAAGCTGCAAACCTGAGTCTAACTCAACTCAACGAAATGGAGGAATTCCGTTTCCACGCTTATGAAAGTGCAGCTATGTATAAGGAAAAAGTGAAATTTGTCCATGACAAAAAGATTTTGAAAAGGGAGTTCCAGTCCGGTGACTTGTTGTTGCTCTTCAACTCAAGACTCAAATTGTTTCCGGGCAAGCTCAAATCAAAATGGTTCGGTCCATTCAAAGTGGTAGATGTGTCCCCATTTGACATCGTGGAATTAGCATCTGAGGATGGGCTCCGCACTTTCAAAGTAAATGGCCAACACATCAATCATTATTTGGGCACTGATGGAGAATGACATGTGGGGGAGCAATTGGCTCTTAAAGACGGTCCACGCCCGACCGATGAATGAATTCAAAAGAATGCCAACTTGGTCGTGTCACAACGTTAAATCAAGCGCTTCATGGGAGGCAACCCATGTGTGGTAACACCCTTTTTGTCTTGTAAATTTCAACTTTTGTTAATTTTATTTAATTGAGCAATTTAAAGTGTGTGTTAGAGTGCAGGTGGTTCAAACGTTCACAAAATAGGGTAAAATTGCGAGTGAAAGGGAAGCTTAGAAAGAATGTCCAGTTTGCGACACAAATGCGATCGCATTTTCACTATGCGGATCATATTGTTATCGCAAAACTGGACAGTTATTTTGGCAGTTTTAGATGGCTGGAATGCGGTGCCAAGGTGCACTATGTGAACCGCATTTTAGTTATGCGATCGCATAGTGCGTCGCATTGTGAACCTTGGCTAACCTTAGCAATACACCACCGCATAACTAGTATGCGGTCGCATACCAGGTTATGCGGCTACTTTCCCATCGCAATATGCCCAGGTACATTTCCTACTCTCTTCACATAACTTACCATAAACGACCACACTCACAGCAGTCTACACTTAAACAAAAACAAATCTAAAAACAAAAAAAGAAGAAGGAGAGAAAGACGAACAAAGGATAAACGGCTACTTGATTTCAAAGAGCCTTAGCAAAGACCTGTGGATTCATCTTTCAATTGTTGTTCATCTTTCTTCATCCTCTGGTACGTCGACCTCTTCTAATCTTGATTTCTCGTAACTTCTTTTAGTTTTGGTTAAATTTTAGTGTGAGTTTTTTTCTTTTGATTGTTGTTAGTGTACCCGCGTTTGTCCCAGTGGGTATTTGCTTGAAATGGGGTGGGGGGGGGGGGATATCCTAACAAAACTGTTAAATATTTCTTGTGGATCATGAAATTAGGGTAGCCATTGTTAGGGCGAGCGAAGCTTTGAGAACGACGAGTTTTGCGGTACGCATTTGTGTCGCATTCCAAACCGTAGGCAACTTGAGGAAGATGGTACAATGCGGAAACTCTTCGATCGCATAGTTGATATGCGGACCGCAGAGTCGTCGCAGACCTCAGGAGTTGGATTCCCTATTGTAGCATAATGTTTGCGGAAGATTTGCGATCGCAAACCCACCTTTGCGGTAGGTTATGCGATCGCATAGTGTGAAGAATTTTTGTGCATTCATTCTACGATGACTATGCGAACCGCATAGTGGATATGCGATCGCATTTGTCATCGCATTATTTACTCTTATAAGCAGCTGACAAATTTGCGACAGATTTGCAGTCCGCATAGTGGTTATGCGATCGCATAACCTGTCGCATAGTGGATTTTCATAGTGAACTTTACATCACTCACACGTCGTTTCTTTGCAGATATGCCTCGCCAAAAACATATCTCTTCATCCAATAAAAGGGATGCCTCTAGCCGTCAACCACCACCGGAAAAACGTTCACGACAAGCACCACCCCAATCTATTGATGAAAGTCACTCCTAGTCTGATGAGGAGGAGACTTTGCCAGCTATTAATCTACAGGCTGAGGCAAAGGCGGATGCAAGGAGATGATTTTCAACTTAGGTTCCCGTTCCCTGATTCTAGGGCTTTGTATAGAGAGGGGCTCTCAAAACGGAAAATCCTGGCAGAGAAGCGGTTAAGTCTGAACGGCCTTCAGCAACAGTATCCTAACATTTTAGCGAACATCAAAGCTAGAAAGTGGGAGTGCTTCACTTCGCTGCCTGAGGAATTTAATGAAACAATGGTGCAGGAGTTCTATGCATCCTATGGGGCCTCCAGAACAGCTCACTACAAGAGCAATAAAATATTCTGCGACACTGTCCTAGTTCGGGGAAATGAGGTATACTATGATAGGGCGGAAATTCATAGTCATTATTTCTCAACCACATGCCATAGTACAACGGAGTATGAGGCCAAATTGGCCAATAGAGATAATGAGCGAGCTTGGGTTGCATCAGTGATTGCCAAGGGTACCCCAGCCTGGATTGACCCTGCACACAAAATATACAAGGAGGATCTTACACGAGAGGGTCGATTCTGGCTCAGTTTTCTCACTTCCCGCTTGATCCCAACCCGGAATAAAACACACATAAGCATTTAGAAAGCTATTCTCATTGCTAGCATTATGACCGGAATCACGATCGATGTGGGTGACATCATTTCCAAATAGATAGGGGTCCGGGCGTGGCAGAAAGACACATCATTTCCTTTCCATGCTTGATCACAACCCGCTGCAAGGCTGCAGATGTTCCTACAATGCCACATTTTGACAAGATGGGAAAGGCTGAGAAGGATATCGACATCACACACATTAGTGATGCGGTGACAAAGGTAGATGCTGCTCCTCCGGAGATTCAGATTCAGATTCTCACCGAGACAGACATTTTCGACTCCCAGACTTCTATTGCACCTCAGACCGCAGAGACATCCACTGCTGTTCCACAGCCTACCCCTCAGGCCAGTGCTCAGCCACTTGCTTCACTGCCAGTCCTTTTGAGGCTTGATCTCCTAGCTCATCACACCAATGCTAAGGTAGACAAGCTTCTAAAGGACCCCCCCTATACTTATCAGGCAGGCCCTGACCCCCATTCAGTCATTAGTGACAACCCTACAGAAAAACCACATATCTTACGAGGGTCTCCTGAAAGGGCTTGAGGTCAGGATTGAGAAGATTAAGTGTGGTGAGGTTGGAGACCTGCCAACGCTCCACGCTGATGTAACTACACTGAAGACTGATCTACACAAGCTGCAGAATCTGGAGTTTGATTTATCTTCCTTCCTGCCCAAGGAAGGAGAGTAGGGAGCGGGTGCATCTGAGACTGGGCTAGGTCTTGATTTCTCCACACCGATGACATCCCAGGCAACCAAGACTGTTGGAGCCTCACAACCCCCACTTTCCTCTAAGCCATTTGACATACCTTATGGGGAGGTGTCCGGACATTCAGTAGAGTCCGAGGGTGAGGAGTCAACTGAGGAGGAAACTGACGAGGAGGACTTTTCTGCTGATGATGAAGGTCCTCAGGAGAAGGGAAAGCAGGTTGTCGTCACCACAACTGCAGAGGAAGAAGAGGAAGCTCAGGTACAGTTGACGATACAACAGTCACTAGTTGACACCGCTACTCGGGCCACAACATCAGACATTCCGTCGTCAGCAGGCGAGGCCAGCAGCTCTCGGACTCCACCTTCAGTTGCAGGACATAAGGATACTCCACCTATAGCAGCATTCACCTCTCCAGCTGAGGCTTCAACAGCTCTTCCACCACCAGTGGCCGTCATATCTTCAGCTGAGACATCAGCAACCCCATTTCCACTAGCGGTCATTGACCCCTCTGACACCCAGCAGGTTACTGACTCCCATAGCGCTTAGTGCGCCCCAGGGAGCCCCTAACTCTATTTTATATTTCTTATGCATTGAGGACAATTCATGCTCTTTAGTTGGGGGTGGAAGAGTATCCTTGTATGAGTATCTTTTGTGACAACTTGTGTGATCCTCAAACTATTGTACTTGTTTTCTTTTTGTGTTATATGTGATCTTCAAGTTATCGGTAAACTCTTGTACATACTTATGTTGTTGTTCGTTAATTTGTGTTGTCTTCGTATATATGCTATCCGTGTATGTGTATATATTAAAAAAAACAAAAACAAAAACAAAAACAAGTAGATAGTGGTATGCATGTCATCAGTAGTAATTAACAATGAATTCCCCTTGGTTTTTCTTTGCTAGGTTCTTTTCCAAGGGTGTAATAGTAGAACCAGGGCAGTAGGATGAAAAGTATTGACCGGTTTGGTGTAAGTGCCTAGTCTCAAGCAAGTGTGTCTATAAATAACCTATACCCTTCCGTTATATATATAAAAAGAAATCTTGTGTTGTAAGAACAATCAACTGTGTGAACTTGAGGCTCGCTTTTTGACTCTATGCTTACTTAGAATTATACATGTAGATATGATGAAAGCTTCGAGTTGCCAAGTGTTGACTCGAGAGCTAAAACTATGTTGATCCGAACAATCTTGTGCCGTATGTGTTAGATTTTGTATAAATAATTCTTGTGTTTACTTCTGTCATCTAGAACTTGCCCGGTTGGTTTTTCAATGCTAATGATAAGTATATTTAGTTGGAGAAATGACCTTAGGCATTCTTTGTGATATTGGAAAACCCAGTGAGCCCTTCAAGCTGCCCAATGTATTCATAATTATCACTAGTTACCCATTTGAGCCTTTAACCTTTTTGTTGGACACATCATTACAAACCGTTCCCTTTTTTGTGTAAAATACTCCCTCTTTTGAACCCATCCCTCCTTGAACATTGAGAATGAGGCTAAAAACCTAAGTTGGGGGTGGGGTGTCAAAGTAGAATTTGATAAGGTTGTACATTGAGCGTAGGAACCTGCACCTCAAAATATTCGCATGAGATTATTCAAGCTCCAAAAGAAAAAAAAAAAGAGATAATAAATGAAATATCTGTATATATATACATATGGAGCTTTGAAGAAAAATATAAAAAAAAAGAGAAAAAGAAACTAGAGGGGTATGTCAGGTGGTTCAACGTTGGTAACTAAGAGCCAATAAGGGCTATGTGGTTTGAAAAGAGACAAAGGGCATTGAAAGAGAAAAATGTGAGTAGTGTTCAAGGAGGGTGTAGTAACTTGTACCCAAATGATTATCCATCCCTTCCCTAAGCCTACATTACAAGCATAAAAAGTCCTTATGGGATCTCCAACCGAATGTTCTTAAATAGGAAACGAATCAAAATAAGGGCAAGCCTATGGTATGCTGTGTTGTAACACTTGAAACTCTTTGTGAGAGTGAGTGTCTTTGTAAATATGTCCCTTTTTGCTGTCATTGTAAATATTGAGAGTTGGGACCTTCTTTCTGGTAAGGGCACATGAACTGTGAAGTCGGACATAAGTTGAGTTCTTGAAGTCAGATGCTAGTGCACTCAGCTGAGAGTAACATTTTCTCAAATTGGTCGAGGTTCAAAGTTTACAAGTTGATTAGATTCCTTGTATATAACAATGACTGTTCATAAAGGGTAAATAAACGAAAATATATGCTTGTGGTACTAGCAATTAACACTGTCTTTGGTCATTATTATTTCCGGTCTTGTAGTTGGAGTCTAGGTTTGGATAGAGTCATTTTAGTTGCTTGAGGACAAGCAAGAGTTTAATTTGGGGGTGTTGATGTGCCGGAGAATTTCGGCACAATTAATACCAAATTGCTTAGATTTTAGCTTGTTTTTAAGTGCATTTATCTTTTATACTTATGTAATTTCGATGTTTTGCAGTGCATATGGTTTGAAACTCAAGAACATGTAAAAGAGATCAAAAAGATGAAAAGGATAAGAAAAAGACAAGATGTGATCGCATAATCAACAAGGGGGGACCGCATATCTGCTATGCGGACCGCATAATGAGCAGGTGGACCGCATAGTTGAACAGACTATTTGGCAAAAATTCAAGTGCAAAAATGCAGTCCATTATGCGATCGCATAATTGGTTTGCGAGCCGCATAATGGACGGCAAACCTCCAACGTCAAAAGCTGAGCTCAGAAATGCGATGCAATTGTGCGGTCTCATATCAACAATGCGGTCCAAAAAACATGAATGCGGCGACGCACCTGGAAACTAGGGTTTGTATCTGCGATGGCTCCGTGAGGAATGCAAACCGCATTCCTGTAATGCGACAGGAATGCGGTCGCATAGTTGACCTGGAAAGGCAATTTTGTCCGTTTTTACCCCAAATGTTAGCCCACTATAAATAGATTTATTGGGGTTTTGTGGGTCATGCTTGATGGTTTTTGAGCAACAATACACGCATTGAATATTCCTCTCTTTTGGAAGCTTTAGAAGTGAAGATTCTTGTATTTTGTAAGCTTTATGACATTTATTTCTCTTATTTCCTTGTCTTTAAGCATGAGTAGCTAGCTTTAAATACTAAGGTTGTGGACCCTAAATGGGTGTTATGTTATTGGGTATTTAACATTGAATATATATATAATGGTTGATTGATATTTATTTACTTCTCATTCTTCATTTATTGTTGGTGGTTGCAAACATTAACAAGTGCCATTAAATTCTTTCTTTACTTGGAAAATTGAGTTAGGATTGGTAGAAGTAAATATCAATGACTCAAGGCTTTAAACCTTGTTTAATAGAATCACTTAGGAATACGTGAGTTTTAGGTGGCATTAGTTGATTATTATTCATTGCAACTCTTTTATATTTGGAAAAATCATAAAGAGGAAATACTACCCAACTATTGGAAAATATTGGGTAGTCACTTAGAAATCATTTGCATATCTAAATGGCCTTCCATTAGAAATATATCATATCAATACCTATTAGCATTACATTTCATTGAAGGGGACACAACCTTTGTTTAGTTAATCACATTAATTACAACTTTAATTAATCATATTTGTCACTATTTCAATTAAAACTATCCTACAATCAATTCCCATATTCTTGTTATACTAGCGGGATAGAGATACGATTTGAGTAAGAATCACACTACCCAAGTAAACTTTTCACACCTATTACCCGGTACTTCAGGATGCTCTGCTCCGTTTAGTCGGCCTTATGGAGAGCGTGGCTCAGGTATGTCGACTTCCTGCAGCACCAGCCGTTTCTCAGGCTGGGGGAGGAGCCTAGACTCCCGCCACCCGCACACTAAAGCAGTTAGCTTCTCAGTTCCAGACACCAGCACCTCAGACAACTGGGGTAGTTCAGCTAGGTATTGTGGCTCAAGCAGGAGAGGGATAAGCTATGACTGCTGATGCATTATCGAGACTGGACCGGTTCACCAAGTTGTTCCCTACTACTTTTAGTGGTGCACGTTCAGAGGATCCCCATGATTACATAGACAGTTGCTATGAGGTTCTTCAGAACATTGGGATAGTTGAGACCAATGGGGTCGATTTTGCTACTTCCCGCCTTTCAGGTCCCACCATGACTTGGTGGAGAGATTTCTACTTGACCAGACCAGCTGGGTCACCGCCTTTGTCTTGGGATCAGTTCTCCGATTTGTTCTTGGAGAAGTTTCTTCCATTCACCCATAAAGAGGATCTCCGGAGGAAATTTGAGCGTCTCCACCAGGGTTCTATGACAATTACACAGTATGAGACTAGGTTAATCACTTTGGCCTTACATGCTATAATGATATTCCCTACCGACCGAGAGAGGGTGAGGAGGTTTATGTAGGGGCTAGCTCAACCGATTAGACTGCAGATGGCCAGAGAGTCAGGGAGTAATATTTCCTTTTAGGGGATGGAATATGTGGCCAAACGGATCGAGATGGTATTATCACAGGGTAGTGGTCAGGGGTCTGACAAGAGGCCTTGTCATTTTGGCCGGTTCAGTGGTGCCTCGTCTGGGGACATATATTCTTTCGGTATAGGCCATCCTCCTAGGCCGTTTCAATCAGCACTTCAAGTATCCGCAGTGCACCACCACCTCCTATCAGTGCACCGTCGCTCTAGAGTTTTCAGAGTGGTTACTCTGGTCGACAGCGATAGTTTCAAGGCCAGCAGTTTCAGCAGCCGATCTCATGATATACATGTGGTGGCCCGGGGTACATTTCAAGATTTTCCCCCCGAGTTTCGAGTGCTTCTAAGCACCAGGGTTCCCGTGCTAAGATTCCCGAACCAGGTGCTCCACAAACCCTAAGACAACTAGGGGTGGAGGCCGATGTGCTAGAGGTGGAGGTCAGCAAGCAGTAGGCCATCCCAGAGATGTTCTGATTGGTGGGTCCCAACCCCGATGTTATGCTATTCCTGCCAGACTTGAGGATGAGGCCTCTGATGCAGTCATTACATGTATGGTTTCAGTTTGCAGTAGGGATGCTTCGGCTTTGTTTGATCCAGGATCCACATTCTCCTATGTGTCATCATATTTTGCTCCTTGTTTGATTATGCCTCGTGATTCTCTGAATACTCCTGTATATGTGTCTACACCGGTGGGTGATTCTCAGATTGGTGTGAGCCGCATAATGGACCGCAAAACTCCAACGCCATAAGCTGAGCTCAGAAATGCGATGCAATTATGCGGTCGCATATCAACAACGCAGACCGCACAACATGAATGCGGCGACGCACCTTGAAATTAGGGTTTGTATCTGCGAAGACTCCGTGAGGAATGCGAACCGCATTCCTGTTATGCGACAGGAATGCAGTCACATAGTTGACCTGGAAGGGCAATTTTGTCCGTTTTTTACCCCAAAATTTAGCCCACTATAAATAGATTTATTGGGGTTTTCTGGGTCATGCTTGTCTGGTTTTTGAGCT
>ML252597.1:466-40322 GCA_005239495.1 Nicotiana undulata | reverse complement strand
TTTTCCTGCTCGTCCAGATGCTGAGGCTTCTGATGCAGTTATTACATGTACGGTTTCAGTTTGAAGCCGAGATGCTTTGGTGTTATTCGATCGGGGTTCTATATTTTTCTATGTGTCTTCATATTTTGCCCCTTATTTGAGTATACCCCGTGATTCCTTGAGTACTGTTGTGCATGTGTCTACACCGGTGGGTGATTCTATAGTTGTAGATTGAGTCTACCGTACTGTTGATCTTTTTCTTCTTGATATGGTTGACTTTGATATTATATTGGGGATGGATTGGTTATCCCTCTATTATGCTATTCTGGACTGTCATGCCGAGACAGTGACCTTGGCCTTGCCAGGAGTACCTCGTTTGGAGTGGAGGGGGACTCCTAGTCATTCTTCTGGTAGAGTTATTTCTTATATGAAGGCTCGGCGCATGGTCGAGAAGGGTTGTTTGGCCTATCTGGCCTATGTTCGTGATTCTAGTGCCCAGGTTCCTTCCCTGGAGTCTGTGCTCGTGGTTCATGAGTTTCCAGAGGTATTCCCTACTGACCTTCCGGGTATGCAACCCGACAGGGATATTGATTTTTGTATTGAGGTAGCTCATGGCACTCAGCCTATTTCTACTCCGCCGTATCGTATGGCCGTGCCAGAGTTGAAAGAATTGAAGGAGAAGTTGCAGGATTTGTTGGATAAAGGCTTCATTAGGCCTAGTGTTTCTCCTTGGGGTGCTCCAGTGTTGTTTGTCAAGAAGAAAGATGGCTCGATGAGGATGTGTATTGACTACCGGCAGTTGAATAAAGTTACTATTAAGAACAAGTATCCTTTGCCGAGGATTGATGATCTATTTGACCAGCTTCAGAGTGCTACAGTGTTCTCCAAGATAGACTTGAGGTCTGGTTACCATCAGCTGAGGATTAGGGCTTCTGATGTCCCTAAGACAGCCTTTCGCACTCGTTATGGGCACTATGAGTTTTTGGTGATGTCTTTTGGGTTGACTAATGCCCCCGCTGCATTCATGGAGTTGATGAACCGAGTGTTCAGACCTTATTTGGACTTGTTCGTTATTGTTTTCATTGATGATATATTGATATACTCTCGCAGCCGAGAGGAGCATGAGCAGCACCTTAAAGTCGTCCTCCAAACTCTGAGGGATAGGCAGTTGTATGCCAAGTTCTCCAAGTGTGAGTTTCGGTTGCGTTCGGTGGCATTTCTGGGCCACGTGGTGTCGGCAAAGGGTATTCATGTGGATCCCAAGAAGATATCAGCTGTTAGAGATTGGCCTAGGCCCACTTCAACCACAGAGATTCGGAGTTTCTTGGGCCTAGCCGGTTATTATCGCCGATTTGTGGAGGGCTTTTCATCTTCGCAGCCCCGATGATCAGGTTGACTCAGAAGGGTGCCCAGTTCAGGTGGTCGGATGAGTGTGAGGTGAGCTATCAGAAGCTCAAGACAGCCTTGACCACGACACCGATGTTAGTTTTGCCCACAGGTAAGGACCGTATACCGTGTATTGTGATGCTTCATGGGTTGGGCTTGGTGCAATGTTGATGCAGGATGGAAAGGTCATAGCCTATGCTTCTCGAAAGTTGAAGGTTCACGAGAAGAATTATCCGGTTCATGATTTGGAGTTAGCCGCGATTGTTCATGCATTGAAGATTTGGAGGCATTATTTGTATGGCGTGCCATGTGAGGTGTTCACAGATCACAAGAGTTTACAGTATCTATTCAAGGAGAAGGAGTTGAACATGAGGCAGAGGAGATGGTTAAAATTGCTGAAGGATTATGATATTACCATTATTTATCATCCGGGGAAGGCCAATATGGTGGCCGATGCTTTGAGCCGGAAGTCAGTCAGGATGGGAAGTCTAGCTTATTTGTCAGTCGGGGAGAGACCTCTTACGTTGGATGTTCAAGCTTTAGCCAACCGATTTGTGAGATTTGAGGTTTCTGAGACTGGCAGTGTATTGGCCCATACCGTGGCCCGATCCTCATTGTATGATCGTATCCGGGCCAGGAAGTATGATGATCGTTATCTATGTACTCTTAGAGATACAAATCGGCACGGGGGTGCCAAGAAGGTCACAGTGGATGATGAGGGAGTTCTGAGGATGCAGGGCCATATTTGTGTGCCTGATATTGATGGCATTCGTGAGTTGATTCTTCAGGAGGCCCATAGTTCCCGGTATTCCATCAATTCGGGCGCCGTGAAGATGTACTAGGACTTGTGGCAGCACTATTGGTGGTGGAGGATTAAGAAGGATATTGTAGCTTATGTAGCTCGATGCTTGAACTGTCAGCAGGTTAAGTACGAGCACCAGAGACCCAGTGGTTGATGCAGCAGATTCAGCTTCCCGAGTTGAAGTGGGAGCGTATCACCATGGACTTTGTAGTTGGACTCCCACGGACTCAGAGGATGTTTGATGCAGTATGGGTTGTTGTGGATAGGCTGACCAAGTCAGCGCACTTCATCCCAGTATCAGTTTCGTATTCAGCAGAGAAGTTGGCAATGATTTATATGAGAGAGATTGTTAGATTGTATGGTGTGCCCATATTCATTATATCAGACCGAGGTACTCAGTTTATCTCCCATTTCTGGAGAGTATTTCAGCAAGAGTTGGGCACACAGATTGATTTGAGCACAACATTTAATCCTCTGACGGATGGACAGTCCGAGCGTACTATTCAGATTTTGTAGGATATGTTGCGGGCTTGTGTCATTGATTTTGGTGGTTCATGGGACCACTTCTTGCCTTTAGCTGAGTTTTCCTACAACAACAGCTATCAGTCGAGCATTCAGATGGCTCCATATGAGGCATTGTATGGTAGACGGTGTCGGTCTCCAGTCGGATGGTTTGAGCCAGGAGAGGCTAGATTGTTGGGTTCTGAGTTAGTCCAGGATGCCTTGGACAAAGGTGAAGATTATTCAGGATAGACTTCGTACAGCCCAGTCCAGGCAGAAGAGTTATGCGGATCGCAGAGTTCGAGATTTGGCATTTATGATAGGAGACCAGGTATTTCTTCGGGTGTCGCCCATGAAGGGCGTGATGAGGTTAGAAGGGAAAGTTGAGCCCTAGGTACATTGGTCCATTTGACATTTTGGATAAGGTAGGAGAGGTGGCCTACAAACTTGCCTTGCCACTAAGTTTATCAGCTGTGCACCCGGTGTTTCACGTATCTATGCTCCAGAGGTATATTGCGGACCCATCTCATGTCCTTGACTTCAGCGGTGTTCAGTTGGACCAGGATTTGTCTTATGAGGAGGAGCTGATAGCCATATTAGACCGGCATGTGCAACGGTTGAGATCGAAGAGTTATCCTTCGGTTCGTGTTCAGTGGAGAGGTCAACCGGTCGGGCAGCTACTTGGGAGTCTGAGTCTGATATGTGGAGCCGATATCCCCATCTTTTCTCGGATTCAGGTACCTTTCTATGTCCGTTCGAGGACGAACGTTTGTTTTAGAGGTGGAGATTCTGATGACCCAAAAGGTCATCCTGTGTAAATTTGGCTAAAACTGTGTTTCGAGGCCCGAAAGCTTCCGTTAATATCACCTCGATGTGCGTGCGCAGCCCGTGCGCTTAATCGGGAAGCCTTTATGTGGAAATGTGTTAAGCAGTTGAATTTATGATAATTAATTGAATAAAGTTGATTTTGGTCAACATTTTTGGTAAACGAACCCGGACCCACGATTTGACGGTCCCGGAGGGTCCATAGGAAAATATGGGACTTGGGCGTATGCCCAGAATCGAGTTCCGAGGTCCCAAGTCCGAGAAGTGAATTTTAAAAAAAAATATTTTCCAAAAATAATAAAGACTTTTGAAAATGAATTTTGATTTGAAACCTGTGTTACCGGGCCCGTATCATGGTTCTGGAGCCCGGAACAGGTTCAATATATATTATAGGAGTTATTTGTAAAATTTGGTGAGAAACGGACTTGATTTGACATGTTTCGGATAAAAAATGGGAAATTTGATAGTTTATGAAGTTTGAGAAAATAATATAGATTTTTGAGTTCAATTCGTTGTTTTTGATGTTATTTCGGTGATTTAATTACTTAAATAAGTCCGTAGGATGATTTTGAAGTCGTGTGTATAATTGGTTTTGAGCCCTGAGGGCTCGGGTGAGTTTCGGGTAGGTGTCGGGGTGCAAAAAGGTTAGAAACATCTGGTGCATTTGCTTTTTTCTGGTGTTTGGAAAGTTACTCTATGCGAACCCACTAGAGTCCATGCGATTGCACAGAGTAATCGTGGGGTATGGGGTCAAATTGGTCAGTGCGATCGCACTATACAGGTCACGATCGCGGAGATAGGGCAGGGTCTCTCCTATGCGAACGCACCAGGGTGGTCGCGAACGCACAAGGTTAGGAGAGTCAGGGGGGCTGGTGTCGCGCCCCCTTTTTCTATCGCACGGGTTAGGGAGACTGCAACACTTACTCAAACGGCCGGGGATGGCCGGAAATGGCAAGAGACCCAAAAGGAGGTGAGTGAACCGCTCCAGGTTCATTTGAAGAGCCTAAGATGTCACTGAGGGGTTTAGAGGCGGGTAGATGACCAGGAGATAGTGAAGAGCCATAGACTCCGGTGAGAAAACCGGTCGGAGAAGGTGAACAAATCCCATCGGAGGGGGGAAGCCAAGGAGGCTTCTAGAGAGTAACAGAGAGATAGAGAGAGAATGAGAGACGAAGAGTCTCGAAGGAAATGAGACCGGGAGGGGGTGTTAGGTAGAGTTAAATTAGGTAAGTGTAATCTGGGCCGTTGATCTAATTTGATCAACGGCTCAGACTGATTTAGGACTGGGCCGGGTTAATTTAGGGTCTGGGCTGGGTTAATTTAGGGTCTGGTTGGGGTTTAAATGTGGCTAGATTTAAAAATAAAAATGGTTACTAGTTAAATACCCACAAAAAGATAATTAATTAATAAAAATAGCTAATAATGGTATAAAGCGAAATTGAGTAAAAATAGGTAAAATCGCAGTAATTAGCTAATATTGAGTGCAAAGAATATGTAAGTTTTGAATAAAAATAGTACAAAATGTTCAATTGGGCTATGATTGTAAACATTGTTGCAATTGAAATTAAATGGCACCCAATTGGCTAATTTGTGAAACAATTGAATTTTAACATCTAGAAAATGATTATAAACGATATACTGAGCTGGAAATATTTTTGAAATTATTTATAGCATAGTTTATGAATAATTATTCAAATATGAAATATTGAATAAACATGTGGATAATTTAATAAAATAGGGAAAATAGGGGTAAAAGGCTTATTATTTTAAATAGTGATTTTGAAAGCCTATATGCAAGTTTGAAAATACTTTAAGGAAAAATTGGGTATCAACAACTGCCTCTCTTTACCCAGGAAGGATGAAAGAGTTGTCGGGTAAAGATATGATGGCCAATTTTGACCGAGATGAAACTGCGGGATAGAATTTGGCCGCACCCTGGTTTCTGAGCTGCCTACATATCCCAGGTTTTACAGGAATCAGGCTGCATGTAGTTCCGGGATCATCGACGAAATATACCGGTGATGTTTCACAAGAACGGACGCAAGGTGCAAGATAAGGCAAAATTGGAAGGTCTTACGGGGTTGTATCAGAGAACTGGAGCGGCCTGCTCCTGCCTGGTCGGCTGTTCCGGCCGGTTACCTGAAACTAGAGAAAAAACGTATATTGTGCATAATATAAACATGATGCAAGTTCCCGTTGGACGATGAAAGTTGCCTTCGGACAATTTAGGATGATGTCCTTAGACCATGATGTCCTGGGCCATGAATCGCTTGGCGCGGGATTCGCAGGCTATGAAATGATGTTCTCGGGCCATGAGGATGGTGCCTCCAAACAATGATGCCTTTGAATAATGATATGCAAGTTGAATAAAAGAGATCCTTAGGCCATGAAATGATGTTCTCGGGCCATGAAGATGGTGCCTCCGAACGATGACGCCTTTGGACAAGTTGGCGATATTTCAGCCCATGAAGAATGCAGTAGTATGATGTTGACAAGACAAAGCTTAGTCTTGCGATTTGTGAAAAGAAAGAGGGCAGAGCTTAGCCCGAAAGAAAGCGTAGATAAATAACGTAACGAAAGGTGACTGCTTTGAAAAGGTAGAAAGGAGCTTAGCGTAATGAAGTAAGATGCGGAGAGAGGTAGCATAGAACCTCAAAAGGTAGAATGATAGCCTTATGCAATGCGGGAAATAAAATGCAGGGAGGTAGCGTAGAATCTCGGAAGGCAGAATAGGTAGCCTTATGCAAGAAGTAAATGCAGAGGAGACATCGCTTAGTCTCGGAAGGCAGAAAGATAGCCTTATGCAAAGATGCGAATGCAGATGGAGGTAGAGCTTAACCTCGGAAGGCAGAATGATAGCCTTTTGCAGATGCGAATGCAGATGGAGAGAGAGCTTAACCTCGGAAGGCAGAAAGGTAGCCTTATGCAAAGATGCGAATGCAGATGGAGGTAGAGCTTAACCTCGGAAGGCAGAAAGGTAGCCTTATGCAAAGATGCGAATGCAGATGGAGGTAGAGCTTAACCCCATGCAGATGGAGACAGAGCTTCGTCTCGGAAGGCAGAATGGTAGCCTTATGCAGTGCAGAAAATAAAACGACAGTAAGAGTTCTTAGCTGATGATAAAGTGCGGTGATACGATTGTTGTGAATGAAGTATCGTTTGAATTGATGATAATAGTAAGCGTTGGCATGTGCGATGAGTTCGATAGTGTATCCTTGAGAAGCATGCATCTTGTGGGGATAATGAGATGTCTTGGGCTTTCGCCGTATTTGTGCCTGCATCCAAAGAAAAATCATGAGTTCCGTAAAGGGGAGGGTTAGTTCGTATCCCTGCTGGCTCGGATCGGCCTATCTGCTTGATGATGATAACTTTGTTTGTACCACAGGGGTAGCGTTGCTAAAACAAGCTGTTTTTGAGAAATAAATATGCGTAGTTTTATAAAATATGATATAACATATAAAAAAGAATAATTTTCTTTGGATGAACCGACGACCATGATGCGGTTCAAGACATTGCAACCTCTCTTGCTGCGCAGATTTGAGGGTCCTCCTCAAAATCTGCCCCAGTTTGATGGGTGAAGGCTTCTGGCTGTTACTGGTGCGGTGCTCGGCTGAATTCGCTTCGGAATTTTGAGGTCCCTCTTCAAAATTCTGCCCCAGTTTCCATTCGTGGGGGAAAATGAAAAGTTTATTAAAATATGACTGAACCCATAGGGCTGCCTACGTATCCCCTCTTAAACGGGAATCAGGTCAGGCGTAGTTCAATTTACAACATTGATAGAAGCATATCAATTACACATAGTAGCGCTTGACTGCATCTGGATTGATTGGTTTAGGCCAAACTTCTCCATCCATTTCTACCAGTATGAGTGCTCCTCCTGTTAGCACTCGGTGAACCATGTACGGGCCTTGCCAATTGGGAGAGAATTTCCCTTTTGCTTCGTCTTGATGAGGAAAGATTTTCTTTAACACCAGCTGCCCCGGTGTGAATCGTCTTGGTTTGACTTTCTTGTTGAAGGCTCTGGTCATTCTATTCTGATATAGCTGACCATGACAAACCGCGTTCATTCTCTTTCCATCTATGAGGGCCAATTGCTCATAGCGGCTTCTTACCCAATCTGCGTCGCTGAGCTTAGCTTCTTGTATGATTCTCAAAGAGGGAATCTCAACTTCAGCAGGAATGACGGCTTCTGTACCGTATACCAGCATGTAAGGAGTTGCCCCGGTTGATGTGCGAACCGTGGTGCGATACCCCAATAGAGCAAATGACAATTTCTCGTGCCATTGTTTGTGCTTTTCTATCATTTTCCTCAATATCTTCTTGATGTTTTTGTTGGCAGCCTCAACAGCTCCATTCATTTGAGGTATGTATGCTATAGAATTCTTGTGCTTGATCTTGAAGGTTTCACACATTAGTCTCATCAAATCACTGTTGAGATTGGAACCATTATCGGTGATGATTGACTTTGGAACTCCGAACCGACAAACAATGTGGTCGCGGACAAAGTCGACCACGACCTTCTTAGTAACTGCTTTGTAAGATGCTGCTTCGACCCATTTCGTGAAATAGTCAATGGCAACCAGAATGAACCTGTGTCCATTGGAGGCTGTAGGCTCGATTGGTCCAATGACATCCATGCCCCAAGCGGCGAACGACCATGGTGAGCTTGTTGCATTAAGCTCACTGGGAGGTACCTTTATCATATCCCCATGTATCTGACATCGATGGCATTTGCGGACATACTGGATGCAGTTTGTTTCCATGGTCATCCAGAAATAACCAGCCCGAAGTATCTTATTTGCTAGAACAAACCCGTTCATATGAGGACCGCATGTACCAGCATGTATTTCCTCCAACAACTTCATTGCTTCCTTTGCTTCGACACATCTTAACAAACCTAGATCGGGAGTCCTCCTATACAAGATTCCTCCGCTGTGAAAGAAATTGTTTGATAACCTTCAAAGAGTGCGCTTTTGAGTAGCGTTGGCGAGCTCTGGGTACTCTCCCTATGCCAAGTACTCCTTAATATCATGAAACCAAGGCTTTCCATTTGCTTCTTCTTCAACGTGGGCGCAGTAGGCCGGCTTATTGTGAATCCCCATCGGGATAGGATCAATGAAGTTCTTATCTGGATGCCGGATCATAGATGACAAGGTAGCCAGTGCTTCGGCAAACGCATTCTGGATTCTGGGGACATGCCGGAACTCTATCTTTGTGAATCTTTTCCTCAACTCCTGAACATGATGTAGATATGGCAGTATCTTGGAATTCTTGGTCTCCCATTCTCCTTGGACTTGGTGTATCAATAAGTCTGAGTATCAATTACTAATAATTCCTGAACATTCATGTCGATGGCCAAATTGAGCCCAAGGATGCAGGCCTCATATTCAGCCATGTTGTTTGTGCAGGGGAACCTGAGTTTGGCGAATACCGGGTAGTGCTGGCCGGTTTCTGAAATCAAGACTGCTCCAATACCCACGCTTTTGAAGTTTGCGGCCCCATCAAAGAACATCCTCCAACCGTCGTAGGATTCTGCAATATCATCTCCTACGAATGACACTTCTTCATCGGGGAAATACATTTTCAATGGTTCGTATTCTCCGCCCACAGGATTTTTAGCAAGATGATCGGCTAATGCTTGTCCCTTGACCGCCTTTTGAGATACGTAAATGATGTCGAACGCGCTTAACAGGATCAGCCATTTAGCTATCCTTCCAGTGGGCATGTGCTTCTGAAAGATGTACTTGAGCGGATCCATCCTTGATATGAGGTATGTTGTGTAGGCACATAAATAATGCCTCAGCTTCTGTGCGACCTAAGTCAAAGCACAACAGGTGCACTCTAATAGAGAATACCGGGCCTCATACGGAGTAAACTTCTTGCTAAGGTAGTAAATTGCTTGCTCTTTCCTCCCTGTTTCGTCATGTTGCCCGAGAACGCAACCGAAAGCTCCATCTAATACGGCCAGGTAGAGTAATAGGGGTCTACCCAGCTCTGGGGGTACCAAGACTGGTGGTGTTGAGAGATACTCTTTGATTCTGTTGACACCCTTTTGACAATCCTCAGTCGATTTGGTGGCAACATCCTTTCTTAGCATTTTGAAAATTGGTTCACAAATGACGGTAGACTGGGCTATGAACCCGCTGATATAATTGAGCCATTCCAGGAAGCTCATAACATCTTTTTTGTTCCTTGGTGGTGACAATTCTTTGATGGCTTTGACCTTTGATGGATCTAGCTCTATTCCTCGACGGCTAACAATGAACCCTAGCAGCTTGCCAGCAGGAACCCCGAACGCACACTTTGCAGGGTTAAGTTTCAGATTGTATTTCCTTAACCTGTTGAAGAACTTTCTCAGATATTCCATGTGATCAGCAACTTTCTTTGATTTGATGATGACGTCATCCACATATACATCGATCTCTTTGTGAATCATATCATGGAATATAGTAGTCATAGCTCTCATGTAAGTGGCCCCTGCATTCTTCAAACCGAATGGCATCATCTTGTAGAAATACACTCCCCACGGCGTAATGAATGCCGTTTTCTCAGCATCTTCCTCGTCCATCCAAATCTGATGGTAACCAGCAAAAATCTACAAAGGACGGCAGTTCGTGCTTGGCACAATTGTCAATTAAGATGTGTATGTTTGGCAAGGGGAAGTCATCTTTTGGACTGGCCCAGTTAAGATCCCGGTAGTCGACGCAAGACTCTGACCTTCCCATCTTTCTTTGTTACAGGCACAATGTTAGCTAACCATGTAGAATATTCGACCACTCGGAGAACCCCGGCGTTGATCTGTTTGGTGACCTCTTCTTTGATTTTCAAGCTCATGTCTGGCTTGAACTTTCTGAGCTTTTGCTTCACTGGTGGGAATGTTGGATTGGTTGGCAGCTTATCAGCCACAATTGATGTACTGAGGCCAGTCATGTCGTCATATGACCAGGTGAATATGTCCTCATATTCCCTTAAGAATTCTGTATATTCCTCATTTTCTAACGGCGACGGATGAATGTTGATGCGTGTTTCTTTGATGGTCTCTGCGTTTCCCAGGTTGACGACCTCAGTCTCGTCCAAGTTAGTCTTAGGTCTATTCTAAAAGTTCTCGACCTCTTTAATAATGTCCTCAGGTATATCATCCTCGTCTGACTCGGGATCCGTTTGTTGTGTTGCCTCGTTGCAGGTCACAGTTGTCGGTTCATCAAGATAAGTAATAGTAATGCTGTGTAAAATAAAGTAATAGGGAGGAAAACAGTAGCAAGTAAATATAGGATTTATAAAGAAACTGGAAATCCTTTGATAAATTGAATAATTGTTTGAACATGGGAGCTCTTTCTTGCAGAAATTAAAATGCGAGAAGGAAATTCTTTAAATAAATAAATTGTAAATAATGCTTGTTTTGTTAGCCTTGCTACCCCGAGGCTCGACGGGCTTTGGTTTTCCTGATGGACCAATTGTTGAGATATGATCCCTTTCTCACGCCTTGTATGGAAGGGACTTCCTCCCCCTCATCTTCAAGAATGAAACAGCAGTCCATGCCCTCATCATCCAGGAATAGATACCTTATTGCCGCTAGCGCTTCCTCCTCGTTTGTACCATATGTGATGTCAGCTGGCTGGAAAGTTTGCTCTATGTGGGGTATTGGCTTCTCCAATGGGTAGTAAGGGCCGCGCCATGGTGGCGACCAGTCCTTGAACTCCTTCCAAGTGTACTCGTACCCTAGACCAAAAGTAGTATCGTGCTTCTTGAGTGTTATTGGCTTTGTTATTCCTTGAAGATGCTTACCGAGCCCTTTACCCGGCTCGTACCCTTGCCAGTTTAATATGCTTTCGGTCTTACTGCCCCACCACTTGTATTTGTCAATGGCGTTAACACGTTCTACGTTGTGATATATTTCTCCACCCAACTTCCTCCTCCCATCGATGATCGAAAAGGTCTGGCGACCGTAGATATGGTTGCTACTGTCGCCATGAATGATTACCTCTTGGTGATTCCATTCAAACTTCACAGCTTGGTGTAGGGTTGATGCCACGACCCCAGCAGCGTGGATCCAAGGTCGTCCCAACAGTAATTTGTAGGATGCAGGCACATCTATCACTTGGAAATCTACATCGAACCAAGTTGGTCCCATCTGTAAGCATAAGGTGATTTCTCCCATGGTGGACCTCTACGAACCATCGAAGGCCTTTACGTTGATCTCTCCTTCCTTTATCTCATGTAGACTCTTGCCCAATCTCTTGAGTGTGACCAGCGGACAGATGTTGAGGCTGGAACCCCCATCAATTAGGATCCTTATGATGAAATGATCCTCACATTGTACAGTGATGTGTAGTGCTCTGTTATGCCCTAGCCCCTCGGGCGGTAGCTCATCTTCATGGAAAGTGATCCCACTAGTGATATTGTCTGGTATGTATGCTTCGCTCAGCACCCTTAGCAAAGCACTCCTATGAGTTTCAGAGTTTTGTAATAGGGAGATGATGGATTTCTGAGCTGGCATTTTGTTCAACTGGTCGAGGATTGAGTATTCCTTGGCTTGTATCTTTCTCCACTGATCGTCTGAACCTATTTCAATGATGGGGTGACGGTTGTTGGCCTGCTTGCTAGACTCGGCCAAATGTTCGGGGGTATAACTCTGCCAGTTCTTGTCATACCCTGTGCATCGATGGCTTCTTCAGACTTGCCTTTACCTTTCTTCCTTGCTTCAGCGGTATAGTCCCACGAAATGGCGTCTGAGTAAAAGGGTGTTGTTGTTGACATTGCCACTGGAATAGGTGTGGTCATTCTTATTCCTGCCGGAGTATATGTTATAGATGGCCGGACTACAACTTCGAGCGGTCGCACAAACTCGACTTCGATCGATCCTGGGGCCTTTCCTTCGGCGGGTGGTCTCGATTCAAACTCAAGTGGAATAGACATGTTTACCTCAACTTCCTCAGATGGCTGCATCTGGACCACGATAGGATTAAGAGTAATCACAGGCTTCTTCGGATCACCCTCGGGAATTAGCCCAATTGACCCCTCGGTATCCCAATCATCTTCAACCTCAATCATGTGGACACCGCCTTTATGGTCAGGCAGCAGATTATTGCGAACATTAGGAGCAGGGTCCTTGGCTACAATGATCTTGTTATCTATGAGGGTTTGTATCTTGTCCTTCAAGGAACGACATTCCTCGATGGTGTGTACCTTCATGCTGGAGTGGTAAGCACAGGTTTTGTTTGGGTTGACCAACTGAGATGGGTTTTCAGGGACGACAACGGGAGCTGGTTGGTATGTGAAGAAAGGTGCGGGGTATACTTGGTATTTGGGAGGGGACTTAGCTTGTTGTGCCACCATCACGGCTCCTACATCTCTTTTCTTGGACACACCACCGGATTGTAGAGCTTTATTGGTATCCTGTAATGCTTCAAAATTAGTAACCATACCGTTTTTGATACCTTCCTCGATTCGTTCTCCTAGCTTGATAATATCAGAAAACTTGTGCCCCTCGACTATCATCAGCCGCTCATAGTACTGAGGATCCTGAGCGCGCACAAAGAATTTCTTCATTTGTTCCTCTTCCAAGGCTGGTCTGACCTTGGAAGCCTCTGACCTCCAACGAGTAGCATACTCGCAAAAAGTCTCTGTTGGTTTCTTCTTCAAGTTCTGGATGTAGAACACATCTTGTGCATTCTCCGTGTTGAATCTGAATCTATCCATGAAGGCCGTAGCCATATTCACCCAATTTATTCATTTCTTTGGATCCTGGTTGATGTACCAGGATAGTGCATCACCTTTCAAACTCCTCATGAAGAGTTTCATGCGGATCCTTTCATCTTTCCCCACGCCGACCAATTTGTCGCAGTAAGTCCTCAGATGGACTCTTGGGTCACCAGTACCATCAAACATCTCGAACTTAGGAGGTTTGTACCCCTCGGGCAGTTCAACATCGGGCTGTATGCAAAGATCCTCATAGTTCAATCCCTCAACCCCTTTAACTCCTTCGACGCCCTGAACTCGGTTGGTCTTCTTGAGTTCCTCGGCCAGATTCCTGGTGAGCTTATCCTTCTCGTCGGACTCATGGGTATGCGGTGTGGAATGAGCTACGATTTCCACATAAATGGGGTTGTCATAAGCCTGGAAGTGGTCTCTCGTCTGATCCTGGAGAGGCAGAGTGTTGTAGTGACATGTGTTACGTGGTGCTGGTTGAACGGGATCTTTGGGGTGATTGGGTTGTTTGGGGATGTTTTGTGGTAAAGTGGGGTTCAGAGCATTTGGGAAGTGAACGTCTGGGACGTTAAGGGAGAATGATAAGTGGGCCAAGTTCTTGACTTGATCAAGTTCCTCTTGGAACTTTAGCAGCTTCTTCTCTAGTGGAGACATACCCTCGTGCAGAACCTGAATACCCTGACCATCAGTGATCTCAACCTATTCATCTCTGTTGTCTTTTCTAGTGCTACTTGCATCTGCCATCTTAGTTTTACCCTTGCTTTTTTCCTTTGGGAGGACTGGGAGGAGGAGTAGGAGGAGGGCCCTTTGATCTTGTGCAATACGTTGTTGATGCCAGAGTGCACAAACTAACCTTTGGGGAAGGAGAATAACTAACAAAAAAGGTAGTAAAGTTAGTGAAGATTATGAAGAATATTGCGGTAATTTAAACACGTAATGCGAAAAATATAAAACGCATCCTAAGTTGGGGAACCTCTTTATGCCTGAGGTAGGCCTAACAACAAATTAATTTGGAGAACTTAAATACTCAATGCCTCATTTTATTGATAATAAAATAGACAAATCCAACTTGACTCTAAGAATACGAAAATATAAAATGTCACTAATGGCCAGTGGCCTTATTACATCAAAAGCAAAGTAAAGACAAATCCTATGTATTTGGTCCTAGAAGGACCTTCCCCAGACTCGGCACCTCTACTTGCCTTGATCAACATTCACATCTCGCGGAGTCCCAGCAGCAAGTAGGTTTTGGCTAGAATTCCCGCTTCAGCTCCCTCGATATTTTGACAAGCCTCGATCCTCCTAAAGAAATTTTCCTCCAGGTCAACTATGCCTCGTTCCAAGTGTGCTAGCCTCTCAGTGGAAGTGATGGCCATGTCTTTCCATTCCTCGATCAACTTCTTGTTGGCTATGTGGATTTTGTGATGATTTTCTTCACATTCACGGAGCCTTTTGCGAAGCTGGTTGAGCCTAGTTGTTGCCTCGGCTTTCTCATCTATGACCCTATGTCCTTGAGCGAACCCTGGCTCAATACTTCCTCCCCAGTTATCTTCCAACCTTCCCAGATAGTAAGGAGAGCAACCAGCGTGATACCTGTCAGGATCGATAGTATCCTTCTCCAACCGGATCCTGCAGTGCCACAATTGCTGAGCTTGACACTTGTGAGGGCTGTCATCATTTTGGAAGTCCGCCCTGAGATGACTTATTTTCTCGACCCTTGGGACGACTTGCTTCCTCCCTGCCTGCCTCATGACGCGAATCGGGACGTAAGGGTATGTCCCTCTAAGACCAATCAATATCAGGAACGGAGTGTCTCTAGTCCGAATGATGAATTCATCGGTCGGGAACCACTCGAACATCCATTGGATCTGATCCTCGGTCAGATTTTCCAATAACTCGACCCATCCATTAGCATTTTTTGGTTGTGCAAACATGTCAGGGATGTAGTTCATACGCTTTGGATGATGGAAAGCAATATGATCATCCCAAACTCTCCTATGTATGTCTTCACGGTAGTCACCCCTTTGTAAATGCTCGGTGAGCCAAAGCTGAAGTAGCAGGTTGCAACCCTCAAAATGTTTCGCTCCTCGTTGACAGTTCTCCAAAGCTCGGTATATGTCAGCAACAATCATAGGTACAATGCTGAAATCCCGTCTGTCGATCCCTTCAATCAAAGTCTTGGTAACCATAGCCAATCTGGTATGGATTCTCCCCTTCTTTGTCGGGAAGACCATCAATCCCAAAAAGCAGAATATGAAGATGAATACCCGGCGGTGAATGTGTCCTAGAGAGGTGAGGGCGAACTCTTCCTGGTATGTGCGGTAAGACTGACTACGGCCATACCTCTCGTACAAATAGTCAAAGGGGATGTACGAGTCTTCCAAGCATACTAAATTCGGATTCTTCTTGAGTCCCATCATCTTGAGAAAAACCCGGCATGTTCGATTTTCAGGCATCAATAACCCTTGAGACTCCCAGGGAAAACAATCTAAACCCCCTATCTCCTCTAGCAGTGGTGTCATTTCATTGTTCCCAAATCGAAAAACCGACCAATCACAGTCCCAGAATAAGGTGGCATCCTCTATCACCATGTTATTAGGCTGAATGTCCAAGAGAGAGGGCAAGTTGCCCAGGTGTTTTCTGACTGCTGTTTTGTCGCTTGAGTGCAAGTCTTCCCACCAATTTAGAATTTTTGGGTGGATGTTGGTGACCATGCCGAATCTGGGGACCTCGTGCCTCATCTCTGCAAAGTAAACAGGTTAGGACCTTACCCGCACCGGACTCGTCTATTTAACATCAATAATTAGCATGAGCATTTAAGTTCTCCAAATAAATGCACAGAACGTGAATGCGTCCTTTTGGGTTCCAGGGAAACCCAATGGACTTTGGACGAGGCTATCTTAATGGCTATTGTGTGGACAACACATTCGCCTGGCTAGGTTTGACCATGATGCATGTAACATACAATAGAGTAAGGTTTATATTGGGGTTATAGACTGGTACCCTTGAGAAGACAACTCAAGGGGGAAGGCACGGAACTGTCGACTGCACCGCTGATCGACTAGTTTTACTGCAAATACGCCTCTCCAAATTTAGGGGGTGATAATATTTGAATAGCGCAACCACTCATTGTAAGCGTTACTATAAGATTTTTTTGGCACGAGTGGAATATGAATGCGGAGCATGATATGCAATAATAAGCATTAAAACAGATAGGCATGTATTTTCACGTTGAGGAAAGCGATAAAGAAAGAAAATACAACAGTTATAATGAAAACGGTTACAAAGAAAACATGAAGATATGTTAGTTACGTTCAGGTGAAATAAATACTTGTAAAAAGTAAACAGTTAACAGCATATCACGGGGAATAGGAAAAGGCGTAAGAATTTAAATGTAAATTAAAGGTCCAAATTCACAAAGCAAATTGTAATGGTATAAGCCTAGGGAATCCCCAGCAAAGTTGCCATGTGGTCGCGCCCCCTTTTTCTATCGCACGGGTTAGGGAGACTGCAACACTTACTCAAACGACCGGGGATGGTCGGAAATGGCAAGAGACCCAAAGGGAGGTGAGAGAACCGCTATAGGTTCATCTGAGGAGCCTAGGATGTCACTGAGGGGTTGAGAGGCGGGTAGATGACCAGGAGATAGTGAAGAGCCATAGACTCCAGTGAGAAAACCGGCCGGAGAAGGTGAACAAATCCCATCGGAGGGGGGAAGCCAAGGAGGCTTCTAGAGAGTAACAGAGAGATAGAGAGAGAATGAGAGACGAAGAGTCTCGAAGGAAATGAGACCGGGAGGGGGGTGTTAGGTAGAGTTAAATTAGGTAAGTGTAATCTGGGCCGTTGATCTAATTTGATCAACGGCTCAAACCGATTTAGGACTGTGCCGGGTTAATTTAGGGTCTAGGCTGGGTTAATTTAGGGTCTGGGCTGGGGTTTAAATGTGGCTAGATTTAAAAATAAATATGGCTACTAGTTAAATACCCACAAAAAGATAATTAATTAATAAAAATAGCTAATAATGGTATAAAGCGAAATTGAGTAAAAATAGGTAAAATCGCAGTAATTAACTAATATTGAGTGCAAAGAATATGTAAGTTTTGAATAAAAATAGTACAAAATGTTCAATTGAGCTATGATTGTAAAAATTATTGCAATTGAAATTAAATGGCACCCAATTGGCTAATTTGTGAAATAACAGCTAGAAAATGATTATAAACGATATACTGAGCTGGAAACATTTTTGAAATTATTTATAGCATAGTTTATGAATAATTATTCAAATATAAAATGTTGAATAAACATGTGGATAATTTAATAAGATAGGGAAAATAGGGGGAAATGCTTATTATTTTAAATAGTGATTTTGAAAGCCTATATGCAAGTTTGAAAATACTTTGAGGAAAAATTGGATATCAACAGTTGGGAGTATTAAGCTTGTGCGAACGCGGCTGGGGTCCTGCGATCGCGGAGGGTATTTTAGGGAACATTGTGCGAACGCGGTGCATGTGCTGCGAACGTACAATGTAAATTTCGCTCAGGTATTTTATTCAAAAACAAAATATCCCATTACAGATTTTTCACATTT
This sequence comes from Nicotiana undulata, assembly GCA_005239495.1. NCBI lineage: Eukaryota > Viridiplantae > Streptophyta > Magnoliopsida > Solanales > Solanaceae > Nicotiana > Nicotiana undulata. The sequence continues at coordinate 22,533 of ML252597.1, read as the reverse complement.
TCCACTATCCTCTTCTTCTCCACACCTCCTTTAGCCATTTTTGAAGACCGCCATCACCATAGCTCCATAGGTAAACAATTCTAACTCCATTTCGCTCCTATTTTCATCATCTATTACTAGAATCTAGGTCAAAAAATCATGAAATCAAGGTAGAAATTAGGGGTTTTGGGTAGAGTTAGGGTTTATGGAATTTTTGGGAATTCAACCTCATTTTGGGGTCGAATTTCAAAATAAATTGTATATTCGGGCTCGTGGGGGAATGGGTGATCGGGTTTTGGTCCGAACCTCGTGTTTGGACCGAGCGGGCCCGAGGTCGAATTTTGGTATTTTTGGAAGAATGATGGGAAATGTATAATTAGACTTTGGGATTGAATTATTGAGTCATTATTAATATTATTAAGTCGATTATGCTTAGATATTATCGTTTCGAAGTTGGATTCGAGAGGGAAACCAATGTTAGAGGCTTGATTTGCATTTTTGGAGCCGAGGTAAGTGTTTGGCCTAACTTTAGTGAGGGAATAGGTGTTGAGTCATATGTGCTACTTGTATTATAATGTTCAATGTATATGTGAGGTGATGAGTACCTATGCATTGTTTGTCAAGCATGCCCGTGAGTCTAATTTGGTGAATTACCTATTATTATTCCGATGTTTATTGTGTTTTGAAGTAGTTTCCTTTGGAAAGTTGTTGAATTGCTGAGATTTTCCGTTAAGTACTTGTGATATGATATTTCAGTCGAGGACTCAATTCATTACGTTATATACTTGTAAGAGATTGATTATAGTTGGGTCCCTTGCCGGGCATTGTTATTATATTGGTTGATGTTTTTCCCTTGCTGGGTGGTTTTGAATTGTATTCCATGTTGTTAAATTCCTTGCCAAGTTGTCATTTGTTGTTGATTTGGGTGAGGAAGAGTGTAAATCACGAAGAGGTGATGCCGTGCCATGTTTTACATTGCTTTCATTTATACATTGCATTGTGAGGACAAGAGTAAAAGCATGAAGGGTGATGTCGTGCCATTATTCATATTGCTTTCATTTACGCATTGCATTGTGAGGATGAGAATAAGAGCACGAAGGGTGATTCCGTGTACATTCTTGTTTGAGTTATTATGTTCTGTTGACTTGATTCTTTTGCATTATTGTTTGTTCAGTTATTCATAGTCTCTTCTCACTTGTTATCCCATTACTTGTCCCCGTATTACCATGCTTAACTGCTTATTTCTTGCGATTTTATTTGGTAGATATTATAGAACTGTACAAGTAAATTGTTGTTGTCGTGTCTAACCTCGTCACTACTTCGTCGAGGTTAGGCTCGGCACTTACTCAGTACATGGGGTCGGTTGTACTGATTCTACACTTGCACTTCTTTATGTCGTGCAGATTACGCAGCCGGACCCGGTGGACATCGTTAGAGGGAGTATCCTTCAGTCCATTTCAGACGACACCGAGATAGTTCCGCAGGCGTTCGTGGATCTCGGCATCACAGTCTATCTTTCATTCTGTCGTCTATGTATTTCCAGACAGATATATCATTTTATTTCAAACTGATGTCTTTAGCTAAATCTTAGACTGGTTCGTGAGATTGTGACTCCATTTTTTGGTTTTGTACTTAAAAGGATTTCTTCGTTATCGGCTATGGTTATTTAGATTTTGTTAAGCTTCAGCATTTTATCACAATTATCTAGTCAGTGTTTATTACTCTCACTTGTTAATAAATTAATTCAGTTAACACGTTGGCTTGTCTAGCGGGTGCAACGTTAGGCGCCATCACGGCCTGAAGGTGGGATTTCGGGTCGTGACAAAAAAATACCAAAAACTATCATTCACTTCTAGTTTCTTTTCTTAGCTTATAGTTGCTAGAGTAAACTTACAAATTAGAAATCAAATTTTTTTTTTGTAGAAGTGCAATTTAGTTATTACTTTTGCTGTCGTCAAGTGTATACTCCTAACACCCCTAGTAATTTCCTGTGGAAATCGACACCAACTCTTGTTGGGTACTATTCTTCCGACGACTGTTTCTACTCACTATTGAGTGCGGATTGGACATGGATCAATTTTTGGCGCCACTGTCAGGGAGTTAAAACGACGTTAGCTATATATTTGGGTTTGCTTTTGAGATATCTTTTTTTCCTTTTGTGTTACTAACTTGTGTGAGAAATCTTAGGTAAAACCATGGCGAACAATGAGCTCGGAAATTTTTCTTTGGGGGATTTGGATGCGGATGACGAGCACGAAGAGGAAGTACCTCATGAGTCACAAGCCAATCGGAGAGGTGGGGTACCTCATGTGAACAACTAATATATATATATATATATATATATATATATATATATATATATATATATATATATTATTTATTTTTTTAATTTTTTATTAACTCTATTATCCCCACTTTTCTAGCCTAACTCCTCACTTTTTATACCACATTCCCCACAAATCCCTCACCTTTCATGTAACCTTTCACTGCCTCTCTATATCCCCACTATCATCCCTACATTATCTACACACTACATATAATATTTTATGCTATATAAGTGAAACAAAGTGAGAACAAAAAAAGGACGGACGGAACTGACAGAAGAAGAAAGAAAAAAAAACAAAGAAAAGAAAGAACCAAAAAGAAGAAGAACGAAAAAGAGACTGACGCAAAAGACAAAAAAAAAACAATAAAAGGTGAAAGAAGGAAGTAACGTAGGAAAGGAAAATTGAAGAAGTTAGAACAAAAGCAGATAAGAAAAAGAAAAAGAGTTCGAGACGGGTTCGAGGTTTCGTTCGCGGTTTCGAGTTCGAGATTCTAGAAAATTAGCATTGCTAGCTTTGGAAATCAGTAGATTTTGGCTGTGATTTTATTGTAAAAAGCTTCACAAAAAAAGGTAATATTCGAATGTTCATCATAGACACAAAAAATAGTGTTGTTGGTTCTGATTAACTTTGGCTTCATCGTTTTACTTAATTTCTATATCCTTAAGTTGTGTGGAATATATTTTTCGAACCAGAGTGAACTGAATATTTGTTTGTGTGTCGTTTCAAGTTAAATTTGATTAACAAACTTTTATTCGTGGCCTAAAAATAATATTTTCATTGATAGTCAAGCAAATAAATGACAAAATGACCACTTCTTTAATAATATTAAGGATTTTGCCAGAATATGTACATCCTTCTGTCTTAATACTTTTCGTTTCCAACTCCACTAGTTAATATTATCGTATGTAACTTTCACTAGTTTCAAATTTCAAACTTTATATTTTGGTTCGACATTTTTCCATAAGAAACTACATTTTTCAAAAAAAAATTGTGCTATCACGGATAAAACAGATGATGTAGATTATTGGTAATTTATTAAGTTGTAATAATTTTAAGGTTGATTAAGCTGTGAACAATTATTTGAATAATAAATTTGCACAATAATTCTATATCCATAAATTATGACCTTCCCACAACCTGAAATTACTTTAGGAAAAGAACGCTAAATACACTAGAAAATTTTGAGACGTGCTTTAAATATTAGCCCATGTGTTCATACCTGGACCTTGGATTGATATGCTCAAATAATAAAAGGGTCATGTACGCATCCCGCGTCTCGACGCCTTTAAATTAAAAATAATTATGTTGTAACCATGTGTACATTCCGTACCTTCGTTTAACATCCAATTTTAAAGAAAAATACCTTGTGTTCATACCGCACCTAGGTGAACACACAAAAATAAAAATAATATATAGAATAATTAATTAAGCGGTAATAAATAAGCCATAATTAATAAAATACAAGACTAGCTAAAAATTAATTTAAGCCTTACATTAGTCAATAAAGCGACCGTGCTGGAACCACGGGATTCGAGGGGTGCCTTACACCTTCCCCTCGGTAAATAGAATTCCTTACTCAGTCTTCTGTTTCGTAGACCATAAATTAGGAGTCAAATCTTCCTTTTGACAAGGGATTCAATAAAAGGTGACTTGGAACACAAAAACTCAATTCCAAGTGGCGAATCTAAATAATAAATAATCTATTTTTAGAACGTCACTTTAATTGGAAAAATTCTTCTAACTCAACCACGTAATAGGGTTGCGTGAAAAAAGAGGTGTGACAGCTATGGCGACTCTGCTGGGACCATTTATAAGAATTCGAGCTTTGTACATTGATTCTTGTTTGGCTTTTCTCATGGTTTGGATATTATTGTGTTTGCGAGCCTAATGTGCTATTTGTCACTTATTTACCGCTTTAATATTTATTTAAATTGTGATATAAATTGTATCCTCTCTCGCTCCCCTCCGAGTCTTCTTATAGGTAGTTATGTTGTGTTTGCCTACCAGCATCAAAAAAATTTCTTTCTTGAGATAAAGCCAGTTAGCCTACCAGCTTCTGGTGAAGGATTTAGTCACACATGATTAGGCGGGAGAGCCATTAGCTAGTCAGTGATGTTCTACTACTGGTGATGCTTGACGCTCCTCGGCTTGGGTTGTCCACCCGGGTAAGCCAGGTCTAGATACCATCTCCTTTAAGATTTGAAAACTTAGAAGAACAAGCCACAAGCAATGAATTCCCTAGTAAGCTACGTTTTATTTGCACCATATACATTGGACTTAGCGGGACTCGGCACAGGGCCGGGCCCGTCTAAGACAGGTACTAATTTTTCAGACCAGCATGTTCATCTTTATGTGCTACATGTAACATTATTTGGTAGGTTTTACTCAAATGTTGACCGACTTTAAGATAGATTGATTGAACTGAGGAGAGGAAAAGAGAAAATATCCCCCCAAGTTTTCATAAAGTACCTTTTAAAAAAAATAAAACAAATAAAAGTTTGAAGGGGTTTGGTGCATAAAATCACAATTTTCAAAATAGTATCTTTAGTTATTTTGACTGAACTACGCGGGTCGGATTTTCACCGGATGTGAGATACGTAGGCAATCCTCATCGGTTTCGACCCCCAATTTTCAAAAATTCAAAAAAAAAAAAGTTTCCTTTAATTCTTTCTTTAGAAGTCTTTCTTTAGAAAATCTCAAATAAAAAATTTGAAAACAAAATATATTTCTTTCATTTTAGAAATCTTTCATTCGAAAAGAAAATCAAAATTTAAAAAAAAGTTAGTTTATTTAATTTATTCCTGATCTCCTTGAACTACGTAATGGTCTGATTCATGCGGCGTCATGATACGTAGGCAATGCTCATCGGATGCGATCATAGCCATAATTAATAAGAAAATGAAAATAAAGGAAAGGAAAAAAAAAGCGTTAAATTCAAGAGGAAATAAATCAATAAGTCGGGATGAAGCACGAAGCCTTCCAAGATCATTTTAGAAATGAAAATGACATTAGGTGCATGACATACAATGTGTGATTAATATATGCAAAATGCCTAACTCTAACATGTTTGTTGTTTTTCATAAAAAAAAATATATAGTTAAACAGAGGTGGTTGGTTTGTGGTTTGAAATGGAAACTCACCCTTACAACACGAGATCAAAAGGAAAAAGTAGCATGGCAAACAACAGTGAGAATGAGTCAGATAATGATGATATCCATGGACAATTGGTCGAACAAAGTTCGGGACTGGTTGAAGAAGTAAGAGTGTTGAAACAACAATTGGCAGAGATGTACCAAGCTTGGGTGAATGGACATGCACCGCCCCCACTACCTATAGGGCCTTCGATTAATCTTCATAATATGTAAGTTGCAAATCAAGTGCCCATCTCCATAACAAGTAACCCATTGTACCAACCTGGACTCAGTTCGAGCATTAACCTTCCCACTAACCCTAGTACCTCCATTCCACGTTCTCCAACCGCACCCCTCATAAATGACCCACCTACTGTATCCATTGTCCCTACATTCACTGTTCCTCAACCGGCTCTTGCTCAAAAATCCAACAATGATCCACAACTGGATGCTTATGATTCCCAACATTACTCTCCAAAGCTGACTTTCAAGTTTTCAGATTCATACAAGCATACTCCTCAAAACATGTTCTTAGTTGAGATCTAAAAGACCAACAAGAATATGGAACAAGAGGAAATGACCAGAAAAATGAAGAGCCTGGAACAAACTATGAGAAACATACAGGGTTTGGGAGCTGACAAGAGTATTTCGTTCAACAATTTATGCATGTTCCCCATGTTCATTTGCCACCCGACTTCAAGACCCCCAAGTTTGACAAGTATGATGGTCACGGTGATCCTGTGGCCCACTTAAAGAGATATTGTAACCAATTGAGGGGAGCAGGAGGAAAAGAAGAATTACTCATGGCTTATTTTGGGGAAAGTTTTACAGGAATTGCTTCCGAGTGGTTCATAGATCAAGACATTTCTCACTGGCACGTTTTGAATGACATGGCTCAAGATTTTGTCCAACGGTTTCAGTACAATATTGATATAGTTCCAGACCGCTCCTCTCTTGTCAACATAAAGAAGAAACCAACAGAAAGCTTTAGAGAATATGCAATCAAGTGGAGAGAGCATGCTGCTAGGGTCAAACCACCAATGAAATAGACAGAAATGATTGAATATTTTCTCCAAGCTCAGGATCCTGATTACCTCCATTACATGTTGGCCGCCATTGGTAAACCTTTCGCTGAGGTGATTAAGATTGGTGAAATAGTTGAGAATGGCATGAAGTCGGGCAAAATTGTGAGTCATACATCCCTTAAGGCGACCACGCAAGCAATTCAAAGCGGGTCAGGCAGTTTCGGAAATCAAAAAAAAAAAAGGAAGGATCCATACAGGATGACAATGATGAAGTTTGCCAGGGTCTCAAGGAGATGTTCTACGAGATCAATATGGTTCAATTTTGTGAGGGCTCCAGTCGTGCAAGTTTTCAGCTCATTGGTCAAGATACCTCACTCAACAACTGGGAAGCAGCTCCTCTTCCCATCAGGAAGGAGCCTTGGTAGTCCGTTTTGTTATTTTTTCTGTATTTGGATTATTTTAAGGGTTGTAATCCAGATATTTTAGTTTAATTGTTTTGCTTTGATGTTAATCCTTCTACCCTTTTCAAATTCAATGAAACGAAGTTCCATTTTCTTAGTAAAATTCTATCTTTTCCTTTTCCTAATTTTTGTTAATTCCTTATCCTTTTCAGTTTTGTTAATGTTGGCTTTAAAAACATGACATGTATGCGGAATTCATGCCCAGATCATAAAAAGCTGTCTAATCTCGAAATAATGAATCAAGAAGTTGAGATTCCATCTCTCCTAATAATTGTTGAAGTAGGGATCGAAGACACTGACCAGGTCAAGTCCCGATTGGAACAGTTGAGTTTAATTGATGAAAAACATATGGCGGAAGTTTATTTTGGTCAATTATACCAACAAAGAATGGCACGCGCTTACAATAAGAAAGTACGCCCAAGACAATTTGAGGTAGGGCAACTTGTTTTGAAACCCATCTTTCCGCACCAGGAAGAAGCAAAAGGAAAGTTCGCCCTGAATTGGTAAGGTACTTACCTTGTCAAGAAAGTATTGTCAAAAGGAGCTCTACACTTGGCAGATATAGAAGGAAAGGTGACTGATATATCCGTCAACACGGATGCGGTCAAGAGATGCTATGTCTGGCATGACTGTGTTGGGGCATTTTTATACTTAGTATTCTCAGGTTGGGATGAAGAAACGCTATCATTCTCGCTACCCAAACACTAGTCAACCCTAGTTAGCCCTTTGAATCCTTGTTTATATTATTTCTTTGTTTTCCCTCATTTGGAACCAATGTACTTAATCTTTTTAAAAAGAAAAAAGAAAACAGATATCAAAAAAATCAAAAAAAATCATCAAAACAAGTTCAAGTTAATTGAACTACGTACGATCTGATTCCGAAAGGATACGTAGGCAGCCTCACTCTGTGTTCGGTTATACTAAAACAAAAATCCACATTTCACAGTATTCCAAGAAACTGGGGCATGATTTTATTTTATTTTTCGACGGTTTTTCCGTCAAAACGGTTCCAAAAGTTGTAATTCAGTTTAATAAGTCTTTTTACCTTTCCCTTTTAAGACCTTTTGATCTGCTTTCGAGGATGCTAAGTTGGTATATTACGGTGATGCCTCGGCCATTGTAAAGAGAGAAAAATAAAATGAGAGTCTTATTGGTGAAAACCCTCACGGGCATTATAAGGCAATAGTGAGCTGAGAGAAAGGCAAACGAGAGAGGTCAATTGGTGAAAACCCACAAAGGGCATTGTTGATCGATTCAGGTCTCCATATATCCCGGCCCAAGCATGGTTAAGACATAGAACTCAGTTTCAAGGTGAAGTTTACAACGGATTTTGAGAATTAGATGGTTCAGGCGGATCGGGCATCCAGTCCAAAGTGCATGTCATGTTCATTGAAGTCAGCATATTCCTCCAGATAAGTCCTTTCTCTTTTTATTTTTCTTCTCTAAAAGGTACACTTCTTGATTAAGTTGTAATACTTATTAGTTCACTTTCTTGTTTTCTTTAGTACTATTCTTTTTGATTCTTTTTCAGTCTAATTTCGTCAAAGCAAAGCAAAGAAAATGCCCCAAAATTGGTTACTGTTTCCCTGTTATATGAAGCAAAACTTTCTGGGCATGAACATCATAGGCAAAGGCATAAAGCCACCTTTGATTTTCCCTGAGGAGCAAAAGGCTTGAAGGATGGAACAATGTGTCAAGGGTCGACAAAAGTTACTCAGTTGAAAGTGTTCTGGGAGCAAGGTTGTTTGCACCATAAACACAAATGGTGATAGGCATAAAATAGTCAAGTTTTGATGTTGAGAAGGAAGATCTCCGGGAAGTAATGACAGAATTTCCCGGCAATTTGTACGACCATCGATGGAGTCAGTGTTTCTAAATTATAATGGACGCAAGGTCAAGTCACTCAAGAAATCAAGGCCACAAACTGGCCACCATTTTAAAACTAGCAAATTTTTCTTTGTTCGTAACAGGAACAGAACAATTTTAGGAAACAGTTCGTGAAAAGACGAACTCCACCAAGTGAAGTTCTCAAATCCTTAGTTTTCTTCTAATATACATGTAATCATGTTATTCTTAGTTTCATTATAGGGAATCAATACCCTATCTTCAACACAGGGTACCACATCCCCTGGTCGCATTACTTTTTACCTACATAGAGTACGACATTCCCTAGTAGCATCTCAGTGGGCCCTGAGCCTCACCTTATTTCCAACACAGGGTAATACATCCCCTGGTTGCATTTCTTATTGCTAACATAGGGTACTACATCCCCTAATTGCATTTTTTTTCTGCCTACATAGGGTACGACATTCCCTAGTAGAATTTTAGAGAGCCAAGAGCCTCATCTTATCTTCAACACAGGGTACCACATCCCTTGGTCGCATTACTTATTGCCAACACAGGGTACTACATTCCCTGGCTGCATCTTATTGTCAACACAGGGTACTACATCCCATGGCTGCATTACTTTCTGCCAACATAGGGTACGACATTCTCTAGTAGCATCTCAGTGGGCCATGAGCCTCGCCTTATTTCCAAAACAGGGTACTACATCCCCTGGTTGTATTTCTTATTTCTAACATAGGGTACTACATCCCCTAGTTGCATTTTTTATTTTCTACCTACATAGGGTACAACATTCCATAGTAGAAACTCCGAGAACAAGAGCCTCATCTTATTGTCAACACAAGGTACTACATCCCCAGGCTGCATTTCTTTTTGCCAACATAGGGTACCACATTCCCTAGTAGCATCTCTGAGAGCCAAGAGCCTCATCTTATCACCAACACAGGTTACTACATCCCCTGGTTGCATTACTTCCTGCCAACATAGGGTACGACATTCCCTAGTAGCATCTCAGAGAGCCACGAGCCTCATCTCATTGCCAAACACAGGGTACGACATCCCCTGGTTGCATTACTTCCTGCCAACATAGGGTACGACATTCCCTAGTAGCATCTCAGAGAGCCACGAGCCTCATCTCATTGCCAAACACAGGGTACGACATCCCCTGGTTGCATTTTATTGCCTACATAGAGTACGACATTCTATAGTAGCATCTCAGAGTGACGCGAGCCTCATTTTATTTCTAACACAGGGTACTACATCCCATGGCTGCATTACTTTCTGCCAACATAGGGTACGACATTCACTAGTAGCATCTTAAAGCGCCGCGAGCCTCATTTTATTGTCAACACAGGGTACTACATCCCCTGGTTGTATTTCTTATTGTTAACATAGGGTACGAAATTCCCTAGTAGCATCTCAGAGTGCCACGTTCCTCATCTTATTGCCGATACAGGGTATTACATCCCCTGGTTGCATTTTTCTGCCAACATAGGGTACGACATTCCCTAGTAGCATCTCAAACTGCCACGAGCCTCATCTTATCGCCAACACAGGGTACTACATCCCCTGGTTGCCTTCATTCTTGTTAACACTGGGTACAACATCCCCTATTATTTATAATTAAAAAAAAGGTGTCTTTTTCAATTCTTTATTCTACAACAACAAAGATACTTTAATGTGTTTTCAGTAACTCACAAAAATTTCCTAGTGCAAATTGGGGCAGAAATTTTTTGTTTGTTTTGTTTGTTTGTGATGGCTTGTAGGTTTTTCCGCAAAGCACAGACTAGATGTGTAAAAAAATAAGATTCCGACTCTCTCTAGAGAAAGTGGAACGTTTGATCTCAACACCAGCCGCAAGCAGCTTTGACAGGATGCATGCAGATACAAAAGATTTCAAGATCCATCTTCTTATCACCGGATCAAAAAGCAGCCTGTGAGAATATTTTATAGTCTTTTTACATCGGAAAGCATCGAGTTTCAGTCTAAAGTCAATGAAGGAAGCAAGTCAAGAATCAAGAACAAGACTCCAGATGGCATTTAGATAGGAATTTTGTAACTCTCAGATTTCAAAAGTATGTAATTTTTCTTTTCATTTTGATGTAATAGTAGGAACGGCGGATCGGAATCTCGACGGAACTTCGCTCGACTCTCCATCTAAGCATACTCCATTATTCTTCTTTCACCTGAACTACACTGGACCTGATTTCCTTATTACCCGGGATATGTAGGCTGCCTAAAACCAAGGCTCGGTCACAATTTTTTCTTTTGACTTCTTTCTTTGTTAAATAATAGTGAGGTCAAAAATCAGTCACCTTGTTCATTTTTTCTTTGCCTGAAAACTCTTCATGTTTTCAAGCAAAGAGGGGCATGCTGTGAACAACTAATTTTTTACCACACCGAAAGTTTTAGTGTAAATACTTTTTAGGGTCTAATCTTAACATCTTAAACTTTGATTTTACTCTTAATAGGTTTTATTTGTTTTTGTATATAAACAAAAGATAAAAAATCACATTCTTAGAGTATAAATAGTATTCCTAAATTAAAATTAAACACACACACACACACACACACACACATATATATATATATATATATATATATATATATATATATATATATATATATATAATGTAAGCTACGGTATTTTCTATTCGTATTATTTGAATTATACGTAAATACTTAGTTTTCTTATATTTTTCTTGGTGTAAAAAAAAAGTGGTTGATCAACATCTTATTTTTTTATTAAAAAAATAAAGAGAGGGAATGCATAAAATTACGTCATTGAAAAAAATAATTGGCAAAACCTTTTTCTAAAAAATAAATCTGATTTTTATTTTATATATATATTTTAATTTTTCATTAACCCCATTATCCCCACTTTTCTAGCCTAACTCCTCACTCTTTATACCACATTCCCTTCAAACCCCTACCCTTTCACGTAACCCTTCACATACTCTCCATATCCCCACTATCTCCCTACATTACCTACACACTACATATAACATTTTATGTTATATAAGTGAAACAAAGTGAGAACAAAAAAATGACGGACGGAAACTGAAAGAAGAAGAAAGAAAAAAAAAACAAAGAAAAGAAAGAACCAAAAAGAAGAAGAACGAAAAAGAGACTGACGCAAAAGACAAAAAAAAAAACAATAAAAGGTGAAAGAAGGAAGTAACATAGGAAAGGAAAATTGAAGAAGTCAGGACAAAAGCAGATAAGAAAAAGAAAAGGAGTTCGAGACGGGTTCGAGGTTTCGTTCGCGGTTCCGAGTTCGAGATTCTAGAAAGTTAGCATTGCTAGCTTTTGAAATCAGTAGATTGTAGCGGTAATTTTATTGTAAAAAGCTTCACAAAACAGGTAATATTCGAATTTTCATCATAGACACGAAAAATAGTGTTGTTGGTTCTGATTAACTTTGGCTTCATCGTTTTATTTCATTTCTATATCCTTAAGTTATGTGGAATATATTTTTCGAACTAGAATGAACTGAATATTTGTTTGTGTGTTGTTTCAAGTTAAATTTTATTACCAAACTTTTACTTGTGGCCTAAAAATAATATTTTCATTGATAGTCAAGCAAATAAATGACAAAATGACCACTTCTTTAATAATATTAAGGATTTTGCAAGAATATGTACATCCTTCTGTGTCTTAATACTTTTCGTTTCCAACTCCACTAGTTAATATTAGCGTATGTAACTTTCACTAGTTTCAAATTTCAAACTTTATATTTTGGTTCGATATTTTTCCATAAGAAACTACATTTTTCAAAATAAAATAAAATTTGTGCTATCACCGATAAAACAGATGATGTAGATTATTGGTAATTTATTAAGTTGTAAATAATTTTAGGTTGATTAAGCTGTGAATAATTATTTGAATAATACATTTGCACAATAATTCTATATCCATAAATTATGACCTTCCCACAAACTGAAATTACTTTAGGAAAAGAACTCTAAATACACTAGAAATTTTTTAGACGTGCTATTAATATTATCCCATGTGTTCATACCCGAACCTTGGATTGATATGCTTAAATAATAAAAGGGTCATGTATGCATCCCGCGTTTCGACGCCTTTAAATTAAAAATAATTATGTTGTAACCATGTGTACATTCCGTACCTTGGTTTAACATCCAACTTTAAAGAAGAATACCTTGTGTGCATACCGCACCTAGGTGAACACACAAAAATAAAAATAATATATAGAATAATTAATTAAGCGGTAATAAATAAGCCATAATTGATAAAATACAAGACTAGCTAAAAATTGATTTAAGCCTTACATTAGTCAATAAAGCGACCGTGCTAGAACCACGGGACTCGAGGGGTGCCTTACACCTTTCCCTCGGTCAACAGAATTCCTTACTCAGTCTTCTGTTTCGTAGACTATAAATTAGGAGTCAAATCTTCCTTTTGACAAGGGATTCAATAAAAGGTGACTTGGAACACCAAAACTCAATTCCAAGTGGCGACTCTAAATAATAAATAATCACTTTTCAAAACGTCACTTTAGCTGGAAAAACTCTTCTAACTCAACCACGTAATAGGGTTGCGTGAAAAAAGAGGTGTGACACCTCATGACAGTGTTCCTGCTCCACCCCCACTTCCACCACGAGTGGCTCCACAACGGATATTGCCCAGCAAAGGTTATGCTAGTGCAATAGTTCCTTCCTGTATTAGGGTGGACAACTTCCAAGTCACCAATGTGATGCCCACTTTGTTTGAGCTATGGTGATTCTTTACCGGTGCTCCACACAAAATGCTTATTAACACTTGAAGGGGTTTGTGGATACTTGTTGGGGGAGCAAGAAAACGTCTCCGAGGATGCATTGAGGCTAAGGCTTTTTCCCTTCTCTCTATAGGGGAAAGCTTTAGATTGGTTGGAACGATTACCAAACTATTCAATTCACACTTGGGATGAGTTGGCAGAAAAGTTCGTTTGCTAAGTTGTTCTCTCCCAGACACATGGCTATACTTCGAGATGAGATCTTGGCATTCAAGCAAGAGCCGAATGAACCACTACACGAGATATGGGAATGCTATAGAACTATGGTCAGGGAATGTCCCAAAAGGATATGATGAAAAACATGATTTAACAAACCTTATATCGTAGGATTAACACAACCAACTAATGTGTAGTGAATCAACTACCCGGTGGAAAATATATGACTACGCCTTATGCATAGGTGTGTGAGATTTTGGATCAGATGGCAGAAACGTCGTCGGCTTGCCAATCCTAGGCCGATGTTCCACAAGGTGACTCGAATATGATCCAGCTTCTTAGAGAATTGCATGACCATGGGCAAGCCATTACCGAATTGACAACTACCATGACTCAACTAGCAAAGGCCCAACTAAATCAAGTGCAAAATCCTAAGCATGTCAATGTTATGGAAAGAGTGAACATAATGGTGAACAAGAGGAGGACCAATGGTCCACAAGCGTGAAATCGAGTGGAGAACTATGTGCAAGAAGATGGTACTTTTGAGCAAGATGATTCCTATAATGAATAAGAGAGGAAGTGCAATATGTGAATAATTTTTAAGGGCAAAGAAACAACTTCCAAGGCCCAAGACAACAACAATGGAGACCACAAAACAACATAGGTAATTGGGATTCTAGCAATCAAGGAATTGGAGTGGTGGCAACAATCAAGGGAATTTGAATAACAACAACAATAAAGGAAATTAGAGTAGAAACAACCAAGGAAATTGGGGAGGCAACAATCAAGGCGGATGGAACAACAATCAAGGCAACCGGGGGTTGCGTTTTCAAAGGCCCTCAATGTACCAACCACCAAGCAACCCACCTCCTTATTATCCTTCCCATGGTTTGATTTCTTCAAAAAATGAGACGGGGCGTGTTTAAAATATGTTCAAGCAAATGATGAAAAAAATTACCATTCGGATGCCTAACTTGCCTCACACAACACATCAATCTGCAACCCAGAAGTTCAAATGGGGCAAATCTCTGAAGCTATAAATTCTCGCCCTAAGAAGGCACTACCAAGTGACACGGTAGTAAACCCAAAGGGTTGTAACAACACGGGGCATGCCATGGTGGTTATCACAAGAAGTGGAAGAGGCGGGAATGCACCCACCTCAAGTGAAAGGCAACTTGTTGTAGATGATCAAGTGATGCAAGAAGAAGAGATCCCGAACAATGTGATGCAACCTAATGATGAAGTTAGGATTGATATTGATGATAGTGTGGAATAGACTCAAGAGGAGGTGAACCCGTCTAGGGAACACATTATTGACATACCGGAGCTGGTAGTGCAAAAGGCTAAGGCACCATTGCCTAAGCTTCCACCTCCATACCCTCAAAGACTTGCCAAGCAAAATTGTGAGAATCAATTGAAGAAGTTCATACAAATTGTGAAGAGTCTCTCAATCAATGTGCCATTAGTTGAAACTTTAGAACAAATGTCCTGGTTATGCAAAGTTTATGAAGGATCTTGTGACAAAGAAGCGGTCAATGAATTTTGAGACCATCAAAGTCACGCATCAAGTGAGTGGAATTGTGAATTCAATGGCTCCTAAGTTGGAGGAACCCGATTCTTTCACGATTCCTTGTACAATTGGAAGTGTCGAGTTTGCTAAAGCTCTCTGTGATCTTGGGG
This sequence comes from Nicotiana undulata, assembly GCA_005239495.1. Classification (NCBI taxonomy): domain Eukaryota; kingdom Viridiplantae; phylum Streptophyta; class Magnoliopsida; order Solanales; family Solanaceae; genus Nicotiana; species Nicotiana undulata. Next base: position 7,131 of record ML252597.1, on the reverse strand, counting down.
CAAGTATCAACTTGATGCCCTATTGGGTTTTAAAGACCTTGGGAATTGGACAATCAAGACCCACCTTTATGAGATTGCAAATGGCCAATCATACAATGAAGAGGCCCTTCAGAGTAATTGAAGATGTCTTGGTTCGTGTTGATAAATTCATTCTTCCGGTGGATTTTGTCATTCTAGATTGTCAGGTTGATTATGAAGTGCCGATTATCATTGGTAGATATTTCCTTGCTACGGGTAAGGCTCTTTGTGATGTTGAAGCCAGAGAACTCACTTTCCGGATTAGTGGTATTCCATGTGTGTAACTCCATGCGGCAACCAAATAGCAATGAGATGTGTTCTTTTTCTTTTGTGGACTTAGTGACCGATGTTATTGTTGGTGAAACAAATGCTACAATCAATGTTGATGATATGTTTGTGATGACCCAAAAGGTCATCCTAAGTAATTCTAGCTAAATCTGTGTTCCAAGGTCCCGAAAGCCTCCGTTAATCTCACATCAATATGCGTGCGCAGCCCGGCGTGTAGCCGGGAAGTCCTTATGTTGAAATTTTATGATAATTAAATGAATAAAGCTGACTTCGGTCAACATTTTTGTTAAACGGACCTAGACCCGTGATGTGACAGTCCTGGAGGGTCCGTAGGAAAATATGGGACTTGGGTGTACGCCTGGAATCGAATTCCGAGGTCCCAAGCCCGGGAAATAAATTTTTAAAGAAAATTATTTTCTGAAAATGATAAAGACTTTTGAAAATGAATAATTATGTGAAAACCGTGTTACCGGGCCCGTATTATGGTTCCGGAGCCCGGAACAGGTTCAATATATGTTATGTGACTTATCTGTGAAATTTGGTGTAGAACGGACTTGGAATGATGTGATTCGGATTAAAATTGGAAAAGTTAAGCTTTATGAAGTTTTAAGAAATTTCTATCAGTTTTGAGGTTTAATTCCTTGTTTTGATGATATTTTGATGATTTAAAAGTTTGAACAAGTCCCTATGATATTTTGGGAGTCGTGTGTGGTTTTGGTTTTGAGACCCGAGGGCTCGGGTGAGTTTCGGGTAGCTAACGGGGTGAGTTAAAGTGTAAAACTCTGGTGTTTTTGATGATTTGTTGGTGTCTGGTGTAATACCCTTCGCGAACGCGGCCAAGGGCTTGCGAACGCGAAGGGTAATTATTGTGGCCTGGGATTTTACTCTACGCGAACGCGTAGAGGAAGACGGGAACGCGGAGCACTGGACAGTGCTTCTACGCGAACGCGTCCCTAGGGGTGCGAACGCGTAGTGTTAGGCTGGGGTCTGGGGGGGCTGGGTAGTTTGTTCTTCGCGAACGCGGCCCTATGCTCGCGAACGCGTAGGCCAGTGGAGTCAAACCTATGCGAACGCGGCCAAGGACTCGCGAACACGTAGGTCAGGTTAGTCAACCCTTCGCGACCGCGGCCAGGGGTCCGCGAACGCGAAGGCTATTATTGCCCAGTTATTAAAATACCCCAAAACAGAATACCATACGGGATTTTTCATAATTTTCACTTCATTCTTCTTCTCCAAGCCCCATTGAAGACCTCCAAGCCATCTTCTCCTCCATAACCATTTGGGTAAGTGTTCCTAACACCAATTTCTTCAATTTTCCTTCCCTAATCACTAGTACCTAGGCCTAAAATCATGAAAACAAGGTAGGAATTAGGGGTTTTTGGGTAGAGTTAAATTTATGGAATTTTTGGGAATTCAACCTCAATTTGGGGTCGGATCATGAAACAAATTATATATTCTAACTCGTGGGGTAATGGGTGATCGAGTTTTGGTCCGAACCTCGAGTTTGGACCAAGCAGGCCCAGGGTCGAATTTTAGTATTTTTGGAAGAATGATAGAAAATGTATAATTAGGCTTTGGGGATTGAGTTATTGAATAATTATTGATGTTATTAAGCCAATTATGTCTAGATATTATCGTTTCGGAGTTGGATTCGAAAGTCAAGGCTGTGATTGAGGCTTGACTTGCATTTTTGGAGCCGAGGTAAGTGTTTGGCCTAACCTTAGCTTGAGGGATTAGGTATAGAGTCTTATTTGCTATGTGTAATTCATGTCCAACGTATAGTCGGGGTGACGAGTGCCTATATGTTGCGGTCAAGCATGCCCGTGAGTCAATTGTGATGAATCATACCGTGTTCTTAATATTCTCTGTACTATGAGTAATTGGTGATTTAGAAGTGATACCTTGATGTTGTTTCATGACATGGGGAGTTATTGTGTTATTTGTTTCAGTTGAGGCTTTTACTGTTGAAAGTGTATTTCTGATGCGAGATTGGTTATAGCTGAGTCCCTTGCCGGGATGATAGAATTTTATTGAGTATTTCCATACACTTGAGACTTCTTATTATTGATTTTTACATTATATTGTTGCTTTTATATTATTTGTTGCACGAGGGGACATGCCGTGCTGATTGTTTGTTATTTATCGCACGAGGGGACATGCCGTGTTGATCGTTATTTATCACATGAGGGAACATGCCGTGTTGATCGTTTATTATTTATTGCACGAGGGGACATGCCGTGCAGATCGTTAATTATTTATCACATGAGGGGACATGCCGTGTTGATTGTTGATTATTTATTGCACGAGGGGACATTTCGTGCCGAGTGTTACTATTTATGCACGAGGGGACATTCCGTGCCGAGTGACTATGAGATAATGCACGAGGGGACATGCCGTGCCTTTTGCTGTTCATTATCTGTCCTGAGACGTTAAATTCCTGCTTTTACTTTTTACACTTCAGTTATTACCCTGTTCTACTGTGCTAGCATTTTGTTGCCCCTTTTACCCCCAGCATGTTCTCCCCGTATCTGTCTTACTTGCTTATTTCCGTCGATATTTTCCTGTTATTATATAGAATTGCACAGGTACATATATTGTTGTCGGTCCTAGCCTCGTCACTACTTCGCCGAGGTTAGGCTCGGCACTTACTCAGTACATGGGGTCGGTTGTACTAATGTTACACCAACACTTGTTTATGTTGTGCAGACTACGCAGCCAGACCCGGTGGTCACTGACGGTCGGAGCATTCCATCAGTTCATACAGGAGACATCGAGGTAGACCCGCAGACGTTCGTGGGCCTTGGCGTCACCTTCTACCCTTCACTTTCAGCTCTGTCTTATCTTATAGTTCAAAGACAGTCATATGTACTTATTTTCAGACCTTTGTTTTAGTAATCTCTTAGACAGTTCGTGAGTATGTGACACCAGTTCTGAGATTTGTATATGGGTTTTATTTTGAAGTTGCTATATTATTTTTGGTAATTGGTTAACCTTCATATTGTTGACCATCGATGCCTTAGTTACCTTGTTCGTTTTAGTTGTTAATGAGTTCTATTTAGTTCAAATGTTGGCTTGTCTAGCGGGTTCAACGTTAGACGCAGTCATGGCCCGAAGGTGGTATTTTGGGTCGTGACAAGTTGGTATTAGAGCCCTAGGTTGCTTAGGTCTCACAAGTCACGGACAAACTTGGTAGAGTCTGAGGGATCGGTACGGAGACGTCTGTACTTATCCCCCAGAGGCTGCAAAGTTAGGAATAACTTCACATTTTTCATTCTCTGTCGTGCCAGTTGAATTCTAAATAGTAATTGAGTCTCTATTTTACTCTCTCGCAGATGGCGAGAACGCGTGCTTCCCATCGACCGACCAGCAGCCTGATCCTCCTATTGTAGCTCCTACGAGGGGCCGAGGCCGTGCTAGAGGACGAGGGGCCGAGGCCGTGCTAGAGGACGAGGCAGAGCTAGAGCAGCATCTCCAGTAGAGGACCCACTGGTAGATTTTGTCGGTGAGGTTCCTACTCAGACAGTCCCAGTTGGACCAGCTCAGGTCCTAGAGGGGTTCATTGCCACCCCAGTGCTTCAGGACGCTCTAGTCTGCTTAGTAGGACTCATGGAGAGTGTAGCTCAGGCTGGTCTTCTTCCTACTGCACCAGCTGGATCTCAGGCTGGGGGAGGGACCCAGACTTCTGCTATTCACACGCCAGAGTAGTTTTCCACTCAGTTCTAGACTCCGGCACCTCAGACAGCCGGAGTAGTTCAGCCGGGTATTGTGGCACCAGCAGTTGAGGGAGCAGCCATGTCAGCGGACGCTCTGTGGAGGTTGGATCGGTTCACCAAGTTATTCACTACCACATTTACTGGTGCACCATCAGAGGATCCCCAGGATTATTTAGACAGCTGTTATGAGGTTCTTCGGAACATGGGCATTGTGGAGTCCAATGGAGTTGATTTTGCTACATTTCGTCTTTCTAGCACCGCCAAGACTTGGTGGAGAGATTACTGCTTGACCAGACCAGCTGAGTCTGCACCTCTGACTTGGGCTCAGTTCTCCGAGTTGTTCTTGGGGAAGTTCCTTCCAATTACTCAGAGAGAGGATCTTCTGAGGCAGTTTGAGCGTCTACAGCAGGGCTCCATGTGCGTCACTCAGTACGAGACCAGGTTCATTACTCTGGCCAGGCATGCCATTATGATACTCCCTACTGATCGGGAGAGGGTTCAGATATTTATTGAGGGTCTAGCTCAGCCCATCAGACTCTAGATGGCCAGAGAGACAGGTACTGATATCTCCTTTCAGGATGCCGCCAATGTGGCCAGGCGCATTGAGATGGTATTATCCCAGGGTGGTGGACAGGGGTCTGACAAGAGACCTCGTCATTTTGGCTGTTTCAGTGGTGCCTCATCTGGAGGCAGAAATTCCTTTGGCCGAGGTCATCCCCCTAGGCCTTATCAGTCGGCACTCCAGGTATCCCGCAGTGCACCTTCAGCTCCCATCAGTGCACCACTGATTCAGAGCTATCAGGGTGGTCATTCTGGTCGTCAGGGACAGTTCCAGGGTCAGTATTCTCAGCAGCCAAAGTCTTGCTTCACTTGCGGTGGTATGGGTCATATTTCCAGTTTTTGCCCACGAGGTTTTGGTGGTTCTCAGTATCAAGGTTCCCGTGCCATGGTTCCCGCACCAAGTGCAACCTCGCCCCCTCAGCCAACTAGGGATGGTCGTGGTGCCAGAGGTGGAGGTCAGACTCATAGAGGTGGAGGGCAGGCCATGAGAGGTAGGGGTCAGGCCATAGCAGATAGACCCAAAGATGTGCAGGTTGGAGGGGCTCAGCCCCGGTATACTTTTCCTGCTCGTCCTGATGCTGAGGCTTCTGATGCAGTTATTAAAGGCACAGTTTAAGTTTACAGCCGAGATGCTTCGGTGTTATTCGATCCGGGTTCTACATTCTCCTATGTGTATTCATATTTTTCCCCTTATTTGAGTATGCCCCGTGATTCCTTGAGTACTGATGTACATATGTCTACACCGGTGGGTGATTCTATAGTGGTAGATCGAGTCTACCGTGCTTGCGTAGTAGTTATTGGTGGTCTGGAGACTCAGGTTGATCTCTTGCTTCTTGATATGGTTGACTTTGATGTTATATTGGGGATGGACTGGTTATCTCCCTATTATGCTATCTTGGACTGTCATGCCAAGACAGTGACCTTAGCCTTGCCAGGGGTACCTCATTTAGAGTGGAGAGGGACTCCTAGTCATTCTTCTAGCAGAGTTATTTCTTATATGAAGGCTCGGCGCATGGTCGAGAAGGGTTGTTTGGCCTATTTGGCCTATGTTTGTGATTCTAGTGCTGAGGTTCCTTCTGTAGAGTCTGTGCCCGTGGTTCGTGAGTTTCCAGAGGTATTCCCCGGTGACCTGCTGGGTATGCCACCCGACAAGGATATTGATTTTTGTATTGAGTTAGCTGAGGGCACTCAGCCCATTTCTATTTCCCCGTATCGTATGGCTCCGTCAGAGTTGAAGGAATTGAAGGAACAATTACAGGATTTGTTGGATAAAGGCTTCATCAGGCCTAGGGTTTCTCCTTGGCGTGCCCCAGTGTTGTTCGTTAAGAAGAAAGATGGCTCAATGAGGATGTGTATCGACTACCGGCAGTTGAATAAGGTTACTATCAAGAACAAGTATCCTTTGCCGAGGATTGATGACTTATTTGATCAGCTTCAGGGTGCTACGGTGTTCTCTAAGATAGACTTGAGATCTGGTTATCATCAGCTGAGGATCAGGGCATCTGATGTGCCTAAGATGACTTTTCGTACTCGTTATGGGCATTATGAGTTTTTGGTCATGTCGTTCGGGTTGACTAATGCCCCCGCTGCTTTCATGGAGTTGATGAATCGGGTATTCATGCCTTATTTGGACTCATTCGTGATCGTGTTTGTAGATGATATTTTGATATACTCTCGCAGCCGAGAGGAGCACGAGCAGCACCTTCGAGTCGTCCTTCAGACTCTGAAGGATAGTCAGTTGTATGCCAAATTTCCTAAGTGTGAGTTCTGGTTGAGTTCGGTGGGATTTCTGGGCCATGTTGTGTCGGTAGAAGGTATTCAGGTGGATCCGAAGAAGGTTTCAGCAGTTAGAGATTGGCCTAGGCCCACTTCAGCCACAGAGATTCGGAGTTTCTTGGGCCTAGCAGGCTATTATCGCCGGTCCGTGGAGGGGTTTTCGTCTATAGCAGCCCCTATGAACAAATTGACGCAGAAGAATGTTCAGTTCAGATGGTCGGAGGAGTGTGAGGAGCGCTTTCAGAAGCTCAAGACCGCATTGACCACAGCACCAGTGTTGGTACTACCCACAGGTTCAGGTTCTTATAC
>ML252595.1:0-25948 GCA_005239495.1 Nicotiana undulata | reverse complement strand
TTAGCTACTCATCATAAATAACCAAAAACAAGTATTGAATAGTGTCATGAATGCTTACAAACCACCACTTCCTTGCTCTAATACTTCCAAAAGGTGAAGAATATTTAATGAGAGAATGTTGTTCAAAAGCTAGACAAGAATGACCCACAATACCCAAGTAAATCCTTTTATAGCGGGCAGACAATTCGGGTGAAAAGCGGACAAAAACACCCCTGTCAGGCTTAGATGCGATCGCATTCCTGTCGCATAACAGGGATGCGATACACATCTTCACTTTCTTCGTCGCATATCAAAACCCTAGGTCCCAGAGGTTCATCGCATTTGAGATATGCGGTCTGCATTGGTGATGTGCGATCGCATTCATGCGTCGCATTTGCAGTGTAGCTTCAGGCATCGGATGGTGATGCGATTAAAATGCGGTTCGCATTTGAGATATGCGGTCGCACATTTGACCGCATTTCACTCCTTAAATTTGACTCAACTTTCTATTGCGGTATGCGATCTCTAGGCTCGAAATGCGAATCACATGTTGCATATGCGATCGCATTCGGCCATTTTCCTCCTCTTTTCTCTTCTTTAACTCTCTTTTGCATGATCTTGAGTGTTTACACCTTGTGTACTGCAAAATACTAAAATTCTATATTTAATATGAGTAAATGCTCTTGAAACGAGCCATAGTTTAAGCACTATGGTATTAAATGTGCCAAAATTCTCCGGCACATCACATGTCCGATACCGAAATCTGCACAACAGAAAGAAGTGCAGGTGTAGCATCAGTACAACCGACCCATGTACTGAGTAAGTGCCGAGCCGAACCTCGGCGAAGTAGTGACGAGGCTAAGACATGACAATTAATAAACACCTGTACAATTCAATAATATATAACAGGAATAACGTCGGGAAATAAACAGTTAAGTGTATAACGGGGGAGAACATGATGGGGACAAGGGGAAAACAAGTACTGAATCACAGAACGAAGCAACAATCTAAGTATCAAAAATAGAAACAGGAAGTAAACACATAGAACAAACAAGTACACGGCATCACCCTTGTGCTTTACTCTTATCCTCACCAAAACAAGTGCACGACATCACCCTTCGTGCTTTTACTCTCATACTCACCAAAACAAGTAAATAAATACACGCCATCACCCTTCATGATTTTACTCTCATCCTCACCAAAACAAGTAAATAAATGCACGACATCACCCTTCGTGCTTTTACTCTCATCCTCACAATGCAATGAATAAATAAAATGGCACGACATTATCCTTCGTGCTTTTAAATGTTATGTCATGGAACGACATCACGCTTCGTGCTTTACAACCTCATCCTCACAATGCAATAAATAAATACACGGCATCACCCTTCGTGCTTTACTCTCTTCCTCACCCAAACAATATCAAGAACAACAGTTTGGCAAGGAAAATCCACAACATAAACCATAAATCACAACATCCCGGCAAGGGAACAATAACAGAAATATCACCGTCCCTGCAAGGGACACAACTATAACCAATCTCTCTCAATGTATAACATAACAAAATAATCCTCAACCGAACAACTAATCACCAGTGTTCCTAACCAAGTATTTCCAACAATTGAATAACCTCCAAAATGAAATCTACTTCATAACACAGTGAATATCGGAGAAAAACACATATACCATAAGAAGCGACTCAGGGGCATGGCGGACAACAATATATAGGTACTCGTCACCTCACCTATACATTGAAAATGGAATAAACACGTAGCACATATGACTCAACACCTATTCCCTCAAGCTAAGGTTAGGCTAAACACTTACCTCGACCCCAAGAATCCAAATCAAGCCTCTAGCACTACTTTTCCTTTCGAACCCGACTCCAAATCAATCGTATCTAACATAATTGACCCAATAACATCAATAAATGCTAAACAATTCAATTCCAAGGCTTAATTATTGAATTCCCAACATTCTTCCCCAAACTCCAAAAATTGACCCCGGGCCAGCTTGGTCAAAACACGAGGTTCGGACCAAAACCCGATCACCCATTCACCAACGAACTCGAATATATAATTTGTTTAGAAATCCGACCCCAAAATGAGGTCAAATTCCCAAATAATCAAAAATCCCTAACTCTACCCAAATCCCTAATTTTCTACCTTAAATCCCATGTTTTTAGGCCTAAAATCTAGTGGGTGTTGATAAATATTGAAGAAAACGAGGCTAGGATTACTTACCTATGAAGCTATGGTGTGAAGAAGTTCTTCAAGAATTGCCCAAGGAGGTGTGGAGAAGAAGAAGGTTGTGAAAAATGGTAAAATCCCGTAATGATCATTCTATTTTGAACTTAAAATAGCTGGGCGGATTTTGGCCTATGCGATCACGAAGAAGGGTATGCGATCGCATAGTGGACTGGTTTCTAAAGCTCCGCAATCGCAAGGAAGGACATGCGATCACAGAGTTTTTTGGACCTTGCTCACCGCGATCGCGAAGTAACTAAAGCGATCGCATAAGGCTACCTACCCCAGCCCCCCAGCCTACTACTACACTATGCGATCGCGGAACACACTATGAGTTTGCATAGTGTCACAGATCACTTCCCTCAGCACAAAGCTATGCGATCGCGGAAGGGCCTATGCGATCGCATAGTAGACCACACCAGACATAAGAAACTGAGGTTTTACACCAGATTTTCTATGTTTTTGCACCCCGACACCTACCCGAAACTCATCCGAGCCCTCGGGGCTCAAAACCAAATATGCACACAACCTCAAGGACATCCTACAGACTTATTCATGTAATCAAAACACCAAAATAACATCATAAAGATCAAGTTAAATCTCAAAATCAATGAAATTTCTGAAAACTTCTTAAACTTTCAAATTTTGCATTTAAGGTCCGAATCACGTCAAACGAAGTCCATTTATTACCAAACATCAAAGATAACATATATAAATCATATCGAACCTGTTCCGAGCTCCGGAACCAAGATACGGGCTGGATACCACATGTTTCACATCAAATTTTATTTTCAAAAACCTTTATATTTTTCAGAAAACAATTTTCTTTAAAAATTCATTTCTCGGAGTTGGGACCTCGAAATTTGATTCTGGGCATACGCCAAGTCCCATATTTTTCTAAGGACCCTCCGGGACCGTCAAATCACGGGTCCGAGTCCGTTTACCAAATATGTTGACCAAAGTCAACTTTATTCAAATAATTAATATAAAATCATCGTTTTTATCAGTTTTTCACATAACGGCTTCCTGGCTACACGTCTGGGCTGCGCACGCACATCGAGGTGAGATAAAAGGAGGTTTTTATGACCTCAGAACACGGAATTAGCTAAAAATACACGGGATGACCTTTTGGGTCATCACAATCTCCACCTCTAAAATAAATGTTCGTCCTCGAACAGACATAGAAGGATACCTGAATCGGGGACAAGATGGGAGTATTGGCTCCGCATATCGGACTCGGACTCCCAGCTAGTTGCCTCAATAGGCTGACCTATCCACTGAACAAGAACCGAAGGATAACTTTTCGATCTCAACTGACGAACCTGCCGAGCTAATATGGCAACCAGCTCCTTCTCATAAGTCAACTCCTTGTCCAGTTGGACACTACTGAAGTCTAGCACGTGAGATGGACCGGCAACATACTTCCGAAGCATAGATACATGAAACACCAGATGCATGGCCAATAAACTCGATGGTAAAGCAAGTCTATAGGCCACCTCTCCTGCCTTCTCAAGAATCTCAAAGGAACCAATGTACCTAGGGATCAACTTTCCCTTCTTCCCAAACCTCATCACGCCCTTCATGGGCGACACCCGAAGAAATACCCGGTCACCAACCATGAATGCCAAATCACGAACTATACGGTCTGCATAACTCTTCTGCTTGGACTGAGCTGTGCGAAGTCTATCTTGAATGTTCTTCACCTTATCCAAGGCATCCTGAACTAACTCCGAACCCAACAATCTAGCCTCTCCCGGCTCGAACCACCTGACTGACGATCGACACCACCTACCATACAACGCCTCATAAGGAGCCATCTGAATGCTCGACTGGTAGCTGTTGTTATAGGCAAACTCAGCTAAAGGAAAAAACTGGTCCCATGAACCTCCAAAGTCAATGACACATGCTCGCAACATATCCTCCAAGATTTGAATGGTACGCTCGGACTGCCCGTCTGTCTGAGGATGAAATGCTGTGCTCAACTCAACCCGTGTGCCAAAATCACGCCGAAATACTCTCCAGAAATGGGAGGTAAACTGATTACCTCGGTCAGAAATAATAGACACTGGCACACCATGCAAGAGAACAATCTCCTTGATGTAGATTTTTGCCAACTTCTCCGAAGAATATGAAACTGATACAGGAATGAAGTGTGTTGACTTAGTCAGCCTATCCACAATGACCCACACTGCATCAAACATCCTTTGAGCCCGTGGAAGCCCAACTACAAAATCCATGGTAACACGCTCCCACTTCCACTCGGGAAGCTCAATCTGCTGCATCAACCCACCAGGTCTCTGGTGCTCGTACTTAACCTGCTGACAGTTCAAACACCGAGCTACATATGCCACAATATATTTCTTCATCCTCCGCCACCAATAATGTTGCCGAAAATCCTGTACATCTTTGCAGCGCCCGGATGAATGGAATACCGAGAACTATGGGCCTCCCGCAATATCAACTCACGAATACCATCAACATCCACACAAACACGGCCCTGCATCCTTAAGACTCCATCATCATCAACTGTAACCTTCTTGGCACCTCCGTGCCGGACCGTATCTCTAAGAACACATAAATGACGATCATCCTACTTCCGGTCTCGAATACGATCAAACAATGAAGAACAAGCCACAGTATAAGCCAAAACACTGCCAGTCTCTGAAACATCCAATCTCATGAATCGATTGTCCAAGGCCTGAACATCTAAAGCAAGCAGTCGCTCCCCGATCGGTATATAAGCAAGACTACCCATGCTGGCTGACTTCTGGCTCAAAGCATCGACCACCACATTGGCCTTCCCCGAATGATATAGAATGGTAATGTCATAATCTTTCAACAGCTCTAACCATCTTCTCTGCCTCATATTCAACTCTTTCTGCTTGTTAAGATACTGCAAACTCTTATGATCCGTGAACACCTGACATGACACACCATACAAATAATCCCTCCAAATCTTCTGCGCATGTAGAATGGCTGCTAGCTCCAAATCATGAACTGGATAGTTCTTCTCATGAATCTTCAACTGACGAGAAGCATAGGCTATAACCTTGCCATCCTGCATCAACACTGCGCCAAGCCCTACTCGTGAAGCATCACAATACACGGTATATGGCCCTGAACCTGTGGGTAAAACTAACACCGGTGCCGTTGTCAAGGCTGTCTTGAGCTTCTGAAAGCTTGCCTCATACTCATTTGACCACCTGAACCGGGCACCCTTCTGAGTCAATTTGGTCATTGGGGCTGCAATAGATGAAAAGCCGTCCACAAATCGACGATAATAACGTGCTAAGCCCAAGAAACTCCGAATCTCTGTAGCTGAGGTGGGTCTAGGCCAATCTCTAACTACTGAAATCTTCTTGGGATCCAGCTGAATACCCTCTGCCGACACAACATGGCCCAGAAATGCTACCGAACTCAACCAGAACTCACACTTAGAAAATTTGGCATACAACTAACTATCCTTCAGAGTCTGGAGGATGACTCGAAGGTGCTGCTCATGCTCCTCTCGGCTGCGGGAGTAAATAAAAATATCATTAATGAAAATGATAACAAACAAATCTAATTGGGTCTGAACACTCGGTTCATCAACTCCATAAAAGCAGGGGGGCATTTGTCAACCCAAATGACATCACCAAGAATTCATAATGCCCATACCGAGTGCGAAAAGCTGTCTTAGAGACATCAGACGCCCTAATCCTCAACTTATGGTACCCAGATCTCAAGTCAATCTTGGAAAACACTGTAGCACCTTTAAGCTGGTTGAATAAATCATCAATCCTCGGCAAGGGATACTTATTCTTAATAGTAACCTTGTTCAATTGCCGGTAGTCAATACACATTCTCATTGAGCCATCTTTCTTCTTAACAAACAACACAGAGGCACCCCAAGGGGAAATACTAGGCTTAATGAAGCCTTTATCAAGAAAGTCCTATATCTGATCCTTCAACTCTTTCAGCTCTGGCGGGGCCATCCGATAAGGCTGAGTAGAAATGGGCTGAGTGCCCGGAGCTAACTCAATGCAAAAGTCAATATTCCTGTCGGGTGTCATACCCGGAAGGTCAACAAAGAATACCTCTGGATACTCACTAACCACGAGCACAGATTCCATAGAAGGAACCTTGGCACTAGAATCACGAACATATTCCAAATAGGCCAAACAACCCTTCTTGACCATGCGTCGAGCCTTCATATATGAAATAACTCTACAGGAAGAATGACTAGGAGTCCCTCTCCACTCCAAAAAGGGTACTCCCGGTAAGGCCAAGGTCACAGTCTTGGGATGACAGTCCAAAATAGCATGGTAGGGAAATAACCAATCCATCCCCAAGATGACATCAAAATCAGCCATATCAAGAAGCAAGAGATCTACATGAGTCTCCAGACCACCAATAACCACTAAGCATGAACGGTAGACTCGATCTACCACAATAGAATCACCCACCGGTGTAGATACATATACATGAGTACTTAGGGAATCACAGGGCATAATCAGATAAGGAGCAAAATATGAAGACACATAGGAGAATGTATACCCCGAATCAAATAAAACCGAAGCATCTCTGCTGCTAATTGAAACCATACCAATAATAATTGCTTCAGAGGCCTCAGCCTCAGGCCTGGCAGGAATAGCATAGCATCGGGGCGGAGCCCCTCCAACCTGAAAATCTCTGGGCTGACTTTTACTATCTTCTTTACTGATATGTTCTAATTTCAATTCAAGTCCCAAACCAATATGCTTATTTTACTGCTTCAGTTTATCATGTTTCTAGTATATTTCTATCTGTGATTTTGTTGTTCAACATGCAACTAATACTTCTACTTTACTGTTTTAATTAACATGCTTCTGAATATGTCCAACCCCCCTTAGGACCAGCCTGTTCATGAACCCCCTTTGTAGTATACCTCTATGTGACCCTGCCTTACTCATGTTTTCTCTGATTTCTATCATGAACCTTTTGTGCAAATTAGTTTGGCTATCCTAAGTTATCTGATCATGTGTTGGTTTTAAAATTCATGACATGCTGATACCATTAGCTACTCCATTGGTTCCCTGAACCCCTGTAAGAATTTTCATGCTCCTGTAACTATGTGTTTACCATCATGTGCTCTATGTGTCCCAAATCCTTATCACCCTTGTGTGTAGGTTTGTTCTCCTTGTTTTGGTTCTGTGTTCTTTAAGTGTTACTGAACCTGTTTGGTTCCATGTCTGACATGCTGATTATTAATTGTCTAACTCTTTTCAAAAGTTGTCCTACTGAACATAACTCTGGTTTTGTAAAACTATTTCAAATAAGTCCCTTTCAACGCTGTTTTCCTACTAAACCTTTTCAAAACTATGTCAAGCACTCTCACTCTACTCTTAGGTCCTAAGTTCTGCCCCTCCAATGTGTGACTGCTTAGGGATCCCTATGAGATCCCTCTGAACTCTGATGCATTAGAACTGGTTCTTCCACACTGCACTTACTCAATTATGGTGGTGAAATCTGGGTGTGAGCACTGCCTCGGGATCCCTTGAGGTCCTTAGGGAACTCTAACACACCCGAATATTGAGAAAGGCTACGAAACAATCTGAGCAATTGAATTTCTGTAAATCTGGGCCTATTTGCAGGCTCCCTATAGTGTAACTTATTATTTTTATTTATCTATTGATGTAATTCATTCAATATTGGTTTGTAATAATTGTTGTAAATGAATATTGAGGCTAGCTAGTGAAAAAGGGAAGGGTAGATATATAGGTTATTTATGTCACAGGGTAGAAACCATGCTTTAGGTTTACATTTATGTATGTACAATATAATTCATGTTTAGGACCAACACATGCAAATAATACCAGGCATTTGATACCACGCTCTTAGGTTTTCATGTATACTATTTCAGCATCTCGTTTTGACATTCTTATTATCACATAGAAATCCTGTTTCTGGGCTAATAAATGGCATTCACATAAACTGTTATTTATACACATTCTGAAATCATGTCTAAAAATGATGTAACCTTTGTGCATTTCCTGCTTTAGGAACTCTGCATATCCTGAAATCATGATTGTGCTCTTAGAAATCCTGCTTTAGGAATTTGCATATCCTGAAATCATGTTCATTTAGAAATCCTGCCTTAGAAATTTGTATATAAATCATTATGCATTTTATATGCACATTAGATACCATGTATTAGGATCTTGTTCGTATTCTCCCAGTCACACCTAGTTAAACTAATGATGCATAAAAAAAGTATATAAAACAGTCTCCCCTTTTTAAAACAAATTGGCAATAATCCTTTACCTCTTAACACTTAGAACAACATGCTAGACAAAATGACAACTCTCTATAATAACTCTGGTAACTATTGTACATTAACCCACGCCTAGGCAAGCTTTAGGTAATCAACTTTTTTGTAAAACTAGAAACTGTCTTTTGTGTTTCTGCTTAATGGTTAACATGCTTTTAAAATCAGTAGGCAAACTGATAGGGCCTTGCTTTTGAAATTATAAACCAGATCTGCATATCTCCTGTGTTCTGATACTCATCTAGACATCCTGTTTTAGGATTCTGGATTAATAATACTCCCCTTGTTTGTGTTTGAGTCGTGCTGTTTATGTGCACTATATGTGGAGGTAAACAAGAGCCTCTAATTTCTTCTTTATGGTTTATTTGATGAAGTCCAATTTGTTCTTGCTTGTCGCCTTAGTATTTTCTCCTTTAAACCTTAGGGGGTATGTCTAGAAATGCCTATAGGTATAGGTCCTAAATTCCTCCAGGACCATTAAGAAGGGGACGGGTAACAACACGCAATAGAGGTGGTTAAATAAAAAATCGCTTAATTAACCACTAAGGGGTGGGAAAGGGTAGACACAAATATGATGACCGGTGTGCTAATGCCACGTGTAGCCCCTCTTCTGAAGAGTGATTACCGGGCATTGTACCAATGTGATCCTATAGGATAAACAACTTAGGACCCCCTATTCCTTATGTATATAGGCATAGGTTATAAATCTTTAGACTTCAAATCTTTTAAAACTTTAGCACATATGTGTGCTTATACGGCAAATCTTTTCAAAACCCTTTACTTGTTAAGCTCTAATTGCTTATTTGCTACTTGTCTAAATTCACAAAGTTGTTTGGCCAGGAACCACAATTGTGGACTTTGAGGGGTTCCTAACACATTCCCCTCAAAGTAATTTCAAGCCCTTACCCAATCTCTAGTTAACTAATATGTGTTGTAATGACCCTTAATAAATTCCCTAACGCACCTTAACTCGTTAGGTGGCGATTCTTCAATTCCTTATATATCTCTTTCCCAAAAGGAACGAGTTGTCCCGATAATGTCAAAAACCCTGACCGATCCGAAAGGAGAAGGAAAAAGGCGGCGCGACACGACTCTAGTTGATCGAGAGATTAGTTGTCGCAGCCACTATTCGGAGACTCAAGGTAGATTTATTGGCGTTGACAGACCTTGAAGTACCCGTCTATCAGAGGTCTGACAAGAGACATTGTCATTCTGGTGGGTTCAGTGGCGCCTCATTTGGAGGCAGGGGTACTTGTGGTAAGGGCCATCCTCCCAGGCTGTTTCATTTATCACTCCAGGCATCCCACGGTGCTCCAGGTGGTCGTGGCCCTCATATGCCTTATTACGATCAGCTAGCCTACTGCGCACCACCAGCTCCTTTCAGTGCACCTCCGCTCCAAAGTTATCAGGGTGGTTACTCAGGTCGACAAGGTCAGTTACACGACTAACAGTCACAACAACCGAAGTCTTGTTATACGTGTTGTGATCCGAGGCAAATTTCTAGATTTTTCTCTCGTGCATCGAGCAGTTCACAACATCAGGGTTCTCGTGCCATGGTATCGACACTGCCTACTCAGCCAACTAGAGGCAGAGGACAGACCGCCAGAGGTGGTGGTCCGACCATTAGAGGTGGAGGTCAGGTCGCTAGAGGGGGAGGCCAGCCATCCAGGGGCCGTCCTAGACATGTAGTTTAGAGTGATGGGGCCCATCCCTGATGATATGCGTTTCCATCCAGGCCTGAGGTTTGGTCATCTGACGGCGCTATTACAGGTACTATTTCAGTTTGCAGTAGAGATGCTTCAGTTCTATTTGATTCGGGGTCCACTTACTCCTATGTGTCATATTATTTTGCTTCATATTTGATTGTGCCTCGTGATTCTTTGAGTGCCCCTGTATATGTGTCCACACTTATGGGGTTTCTATCGTTGTAGATCGTGTTTATCGTTCGTGTGTGGTCACTATTGGGAGATTTGAGACTAGTGTAGATCTTATACTCCTCGATATGGTTGATTTTGATGTTATATTGGGCATAGATTGGTTGTTACCTTATCACGCTATATTGGACTGTCACGCTAATACGGTTACCTTAGCCTTGCTAGGGTTGCCTCGATTAGAGTGGAGAGGGACTCCTAGCCATTCTACCAGCAGGTTTATCTCTTTTATGAAGGCTCGGCGTATGGTCGAGAAGGGGTGTCTAGCTTATTTGGCTTATGTTCGTGATTCTAGTGCAGAGGTTCCTTCCATGGATTTCGTGCCAGTTGTTTGTGAGTTTCCAGAGATGTTTCTTGCAGACCTGCCTGGGATGCCACCCGATAGGGATATTGATTTATGTATTAATTTGGCCGCAGGCACCCAACCCATTTCCATTCTTCTCTATCGTATGGCCCCACCAGAGTTGAAGGAATAGTTGCAGGATTTGCTCGATAATGGCTTCATTAGATCTAGTGTCTCGCCCTGGGGTGCACATGTGTTGTTTGTGAAGAAGAAGGATGGACCGATGAGAGTGCATAGATTATGGGCAATTGAACAAAGTCACCATTGATTGGTTCCAATCCTACACCACTATATAATGGCGAGGAGTGGTCGATGCAGTTTTACCAGATATGTCGGGATCGATATCCACATGGAGTTAATATTGGTTGGGAGTTGGGTTTCTACCTAATCTAGCTACGCGTGTTGTTTCTAATTACACTTCTAACCATGATTGGGTTTGGTGCTATTATACTTTTAATGCTATTGATTGCTGAAAGTAATCTAAGTACAATGTTTGTGTCAACATTTCGACAAAGAAGGCAGAAGAGTTTGGTTGTTCAAATGCCCCTTTACGGGACACTGCCAATGGGATCTCGATTGCGATTGCCAAGATTGTTTGAAAGATCCAATTGGAGAATATGATGAACACCACCATCGTCACTGGGGAAAATTTGACCGCAACGAGCCCAAGCAAAAATCCAAGAAAAAAGGGAAAACTACTCAAAAGCAGTTTCAAGCCAAATATGAAAGCAAAGACCCTTCAATCGGTTCATTAAGCCGTCCAGGTAAATATGAATTTCTAGTTGGTTATAAACCCCAGGAATGGCCAAAATTACCAGAAAAATTCACTCCAAGTTGCGAAGATAGTGAAATCACCCCAGAATCCAAAAAGCCACCTGAACCTAAAACTCCATCAACCCAAAAGTCCACACACCCACAAATATTTATGATGAGCCCTTCAAGTTCCAGTCATACCCAAGATTTTCCTCCACTTCAACCTTTTGAAAAAGAAGGGATGACTCATGCTCCAAAAATTCCCAAGAAAAACATAGTATTACCTTCTGGAGAAAAACCCCCAACAAGTGACATCGAGGCAACAATGAACCGGCAATCAAAAAATTCCATCTGCCAAAATAAAGTGCTCAACAATATTGGCAACACCATAAAAAACGTGGCCCATACACAAAACAAGTTAATGAGTAAAGTGGAAACAATTGAGAAAAAGGTGGAGCAGTCATCATCTCAGCATGCAGGACTAATCAAAGCCTTGGAGCTAAGATTGGAAAATTTACAATATGAGAATTGTCCGCCAGGAACTTCACTTTTCTAGTTCTTCCAACACAACAAAAAGAGACGATTTCACTCAAGGAACAAATCCAAGTTTTGAGAAATGACCGCTTTGAGTCACAAAAAACCCCACTTTTCCCTTCAAAACCTACCTTCTACCCCATGTCAACACAAGCATATTCTCCACCAAAAATGGACAACACCTTTTGTGCTTTTCCTACTACCTCACACCATCCTATCTCTTTCACCTAACCCTTAAAAGAAGAACCTGAATTCGATATTGCAAAAATGGTTTGGGAAAGGAAAGATGCTCTTGCAGCAAAAAAACAAACCAAGAAAAGGCGAGACCAAGGAGAAAGTTCAAAAGGGTCCAACCCTGAAAGTCTGATGATTTCCGATCAGAAGATTCGGAACTTCTATGTTTCCCAGCCAAGAAACATGTCAGAAGGAGATACTACATGGTCAGAATCTCTAAATTTCTCTGACGATGATACAATGGAAGATAGCTCTCAATCAAGCAATGATTCCACAGAAAACTCTTCCGAAGAAGATGATCCCCCGATATTTGTGAGCCAACCAAGAGACCCAGAAATATCTGAAGTAGAGGAGGATCAAGAAGGCATGACGGTTGAACCAATCCCAGAAAGAAGACAGGAACCCATGACGTCTAAATCAGTTGGAACTGGATTCCACACTTTCACCTTAGACAACATCAAAGTTTCAAAATGGCCTCAAAGGATCCAAGACTTCTATACTTTGATGGTGACAAAAAATTTGGTGGAACGAGAAAAGTATATCATCCTGTCAGAACTAACTTCACGGTTCTGAAGAATCCTCAGTGATTGGTGGAATTCACTTGGGATTCAAGACAAAAATACTTTTCTTACATCCCAGGATTTCGCCTTCAACATCAAGATTCTACATGAAGTTTTCTGCAGAGATCCTGGCCAAAGACAGGAGAATATGCGAAGACAACTCTTCCAAATGAAGTGTGTGTCATTCGACAGAAATGACATTGACAAGCATTTTCAAAAAATGGCAAAGATATACTTTGAAATCGATGGAGACATCAACCTGAAGCAAGCATTTGTCTCTTCCCTTCCAAAGCTGTTGGCGAGCCGAACCATGACCATCATTGAAGAAAAGTTTCAATCAATAACAATCCCACAAGTCGGCTACATCAGGCAAGCTATATTCGTAGATTTGGAGGATATTTGTGCGAAGAGCTCAGCCCTAAAACAAATTATCCAGCACAACCCAGCGCTTGACAAAGCATGTCGCAGATCTGATCTGATCACTGGATCAGGATGTTCCTGCAAAACATATAGATGACAGAAAGGATTCAGGAGTTTCAGATGGCCAAAAATTTCAGATAGAAAATCAAGGTCAAAGAAACGCACAAAATATTTCAGACGTAGAAGGCCAGGAATTTTCACAAGAAAAACAGATGCTTTATTTGCCACAAGATTGGATATTTTGCCAAAAATTGTCCCCAATCTAGAATATCTATCAAACTCCTTTAAGAAATTGAAGATTATACTAGCATACATCTCGGAAAAGAAGAGGACCTTGAATCCATATTCTCTGTGGATGATGAACCTAGTGAAGAGACTCTATTCTCTCTGGATATCTATGAAGATCAAGGCAATGATCACTATCAAATTTCAGAACCAGAGATCGAAGCCCCAGAGGAGATCAACGCTCTCAAAGCCCGTTATGAAAAAATGAAGAATTTTTTTATTAAGCTCCCTTTCAAGAAGAATGAAAACATCAATCCAACAAAAGCAAGTCATTTAGGCATGAATCCAGATCATCTCCAGCTTGCAAAGAAAGAATGTGAAGAACTTTTGGAATTTGATCTAATAGAGACATAGAATTCACAATGGGCATGCAAAGCATTCTATGTCAACAAAAGAGCTGAGCAGACAAGAGGAAAACTCAGGTTAGTCATTAACTACCAGCCACTTAACCATTTCCTCCAAGATGATAAATTTCCTATCCCAAATAAACTCACTCTTTTCTCCCACCTAGCCAAGGCCAAATATTTTTCCAAGTTTGATTTAAAATCTGGATTTTGGCAATTGGGAATCCACCCTGAAGAAAGACCCAAAACTGGTTTTTGCATCCCCGATCATCACTTCCAATGGAAGGTCATGCCCTTCGGATTGAAAACTGCACCCTCCTTGTTCCAAAAAGCCATGATAAAAATATTCCAGCCCATCCTCCATACCTCTTTGGTTTACATTGATGACATCTTTCTATTCAGCTATACATTGGAGGAACATGCCAATTTGCTTCGTCAGTTTGAGGCATTGATAACACAATACGGGATCATGCTTTCAGCAAAAAAGATGGTTCTTGCCCAAAAGGAGATTGATTTTCTTGGAATGCATTTTATCCAAGGCGCATACAGTCCAGGACTACATATTTATCAAGAACTACTCAAGTTTCCAGATACCAACCTCACAACAAAGCAGATCCAACAGTTCTTCGGCATAGTAAATTATGTGAGAGATTTCATCCCAAATATATCTACATATATTTCTCCACTCACAGACATGCTCAAGAAAAATGCTCCATCATGGAGAAAGAAGCAAGATGAAGCAGTCAGGGAAATAAAGGAGATTTCTAAAAATGTCAAGTCCCTCTACATCCATTCAGACGGTAAGAAGATACTGCAGACTGATGCCAACAATGAGTATTGGAGTGACGTTCTATCTGAAGAAACAGATGGCCAAAGGAAAATATGCGGATATGCTAGCGGGAAGTTCAAAGAAGCGGAGCAACATTACCACTCCACCTTCAAAGAAATCCTTGCAGTATAAAATGGAATCAAGAAATTCAACTTTTTCTTGATTCACACAGAATTTCTGATAGAGATGGATATGAAGGCCTTCCCAAAGATGATCCAGATGAATGCAAAAATTATCCCCAATACTCAAATTCTCAGATGGGCTCAATAGTTCTCTCCATACAAGTTTCAAGTCAGGCACCTGAAAGGAAAGGATAATATTCTTGCAGATTTTCTGTCTCGACCGGAAGAATTTTCAAAACGATTTTCCCTAGAAAAGATGAAGTCAAAGCAAGAGCCAACCAATCACATCTTCATGTTCTCAAATGTAGCAGGAACAAGTTCATTGAAGCCAACAGATCATCCACCGGAGTTGTTCAACCTCATGGATCCCTTTGATCCGTCAATTCTTATGGAAAGAAGAACTTATTATGAGCTTCAAGTTTTCCGGCGACATGGAGGATCGATTCTCAAGCCATATGGGGTCAATCCAGAATATCCGTTCTGCTATATATTCATAGCCCAAGCCAAGGATTTTTCATAAGAATTATTATGGTTGTTCTGGTACCTATGTCATCAGTACTACAGCTTCATGGAATTCACGTGCAATGTCTTCAAAGATTTTGACAACATTGAACAAGCTCTTAAAGTATTTTTATTATGGTTCAAGCCTAGGAGATATTGGGTAAAATGTTTCAACGATTCCTACAATGCAAAGGTATTCATGTTTCATAGGCCAGTGAAGATTATTAATGGAAAAGTCCAGGCACAAGCAGAAGCGTCATTCTGGTGGAAATTTCCCGTATCCATTTTATCCATGGAAGAATATTACAGTGAAGCACAAAGAATTATCTTCCAGCAAAATAGGTGCGTCCCGAAAGATATATGGCCAAAGGATTGGGCAAGTTGGAATTATACCGACACTCATCCTCACTGGGAAAAAGTCCGAGAAGCAGCAAAAGAATATCAAACTCCGTATGAAATCATCCAGGAAAAAATAACTCAAGACATTTCCAGGTTAAGGTTGTGGATCACATCCCACAATCCAAAGGAGAAGGAACATGCTGAAGGAGAACCTTCAAGTTCTAGGTGTTACTACACAAGATCTCTGAAAAGATGCCTAGAAGACAAACCAAGAAGTTCAATGGAAGACAATTATCTAAATCCCTGTTAATCCCACCATAATCCTCCATTACCTACCAAAAATCCTAAGAAATCATCTACCCATGCCAAGACAAAATTCCACATCCTTCCAAACCATCCGGGTCCCACTTTCACATGCTTTCACATGCCTCCACATGCTTCGTCACATGCATCACACCATTTTCACATGCTTCCACAACCTTTCACATGCTAAACCACGTTTATTTCACCCCAGTCACATGTTTTCAGAAGCTTTTTAGTTGTTTTGACTAAGGTCCTTCACATGTAAAAAGGGACCCACTTGTAGATAAGTTTTCCATGTAAGATAGGTTTATTTTAATGTAAGTTTATCTTGTAATAGCCTCCTAGTCCTATATAAAGGAGGCCTTGTAGTAGTTGTAATATCATCTTGTAATGATCTTGCAACCATCTTGTAAACTATCTTGTATCCTTTGTGATATATTACATATGAGTTGTTTCTAAATTTCCTCTTGTTCTTTCTTTCGAATGGATGGAAAATCCGGTCCATGTATGAAAATAGAGTAAGAATACTCTAAGAAAGTTAGCTTGTTGTAGTACGAAAGTTTTCTGAGTTATAACAGTTGGGTTGATTGTAGTACAAACCTTTTCTGAGTTGTGTAGCTTGGCAAGCCGTCCCTTATGGGTTGTTGAAGCCAGCCCTTTTGGTAGGAAATTTTTTAAGAGTATAAGCAAATTAATTGTTAGTGCATCTTGGAAATAGCTAGCCCCTTTTGTAGGAAAACTTTCGTATCTATGATATAGTTTTCTTTCTTGGAGTATCTTGCTCTGTTCTCTATACTGTGATAAGAAAATGTACTGTTAGTGCAACTTGGCAATAGCCAACCCCTTTTGTAGGAAAACTTTCGTATCTATGATATAGTTTGCTTTCTTGGAGTCTCTTGCTCTGTTCTCTATACTGTGGTATCGGAGCCAGCCCACCCTTTCGAAGGGAGGAACAGTTTACTAAATATGTCTGAGTCGTTTCCATCATCCTCTTCCCTTGCAAAAATGAATATGTCTCCTACTCTATATAAAACCTTGTCCAAAAAATATGATTATCTCTATAAAGTAGATATCTTACCCGATGAACAGAAAGTATCTTCAACTGAACTACCCCTTATAAACCCTTACTCTGCTTTTGCCAAAAAATCATTTGCGCCATGGACCCAAATCCGTTCCTTAGTCCAACATAAACCAAAAGGAGTCAAGGAATATGTTGCTGCCTCAAAACTTGACCAGCATCCTATTCTTGCCGCTTGAGAGGAACAATTTATTACCCTCCAAATTCCAGATGATTTTCCCAGACAGTGGAGAGACCATTGTTTTACCCATATCCATTTTAGTGCTATCCAAATTGCTCTGACTTATCATGGAAGAAAAGGTCAACCTGTTGTTGCTTGACTTTCCCTTGACACAAGATATTTGGAGTACTAACATGCAAATTTGGGTACTGCAGAAGTTACCTTGAATGCAAGGACTGTTTTCATAACCATCTTTCCAAATTTCAATATGTCCCTTTACGACCCATACTTAACCGAAGCCCTAAAAATCCAGGTCCAAATTCAAGGTGCCCCACAAGCCAAAGATTCTATCCAAGTCACTCTTCATCACCAAATAGCGTGGCTAGTCCAAAATCATGCCATGGATCTTTGCCTTCGTGGAGGAGAAAATGCTTTACTCTTAAATATTGATGCTACCAAAGGAAACACCATGTGCACCCAAATACCCAGACAAATTTCCAGAGATGAGCTTGTCAAAATTCTTCCTGATTCCTGGATCACAAATTATGAAAGGTTAAGGGAACCAGAAGAACCTCTACAATCTGGTGAGCCAACTTTTACCAAAAGAAATGACAAAACTGTTTCCATAAGCTTTGAACATTCTCATCTCAAAAAACCCAATAAAATCATCTTTTCTTGCCAAATGATCCAACCCAAAGATACACGAGATACATGGCCTGACCCTGACAGAGAATTCTTATGGAATATACAAAGCATCATGGAAGAACATGACTGGTGTCAACATTTAGAAATGATAAAAGTCACTAGGGAAGTGACTTCCGCCTAGGAGAGTATCTAATGGGGTCTAGAATCTAGGACTAACTTGTTGTAATTCGGGTCATGATATAACCTTCACACATAAATACTCACCCTATACCTCGCGGTAATTTGAGTGACTTTGCCCGATTTAACTTTCTCAAGCCTAAATGGGTGTTCAAACAATGCAAGTGCAATTGGTTCAAGTCGGATATTACTATCTTTAGGTTGAACCCTTTAATTAGGGCTATCAATCTCTTGAATTCATCCTAATTCCTTGTTAGCATATTTTTCCTAGACTTGATCCCTCTTTCTCAGGAAGAGCCTAAGTCAAAAAGGCATGAAATAGTGTTTGCAACCACCAATTCTACAATTAAAGCATGAAGCAAGTTAAATATCACTAACCCATAAATAATTAAACCCTAAAATTAAAGACCCATTAAATACCCACACTAGGGTTGGGTCACAACCCTAGCTAACGTGTTCCCTAATATAAAACTTAACCTAAAAATGTGAAAATATCTATTTATACACAACTGAAATTTCTGGACAAAAATGTCCCTACGGAGGTCTCACTGTCAGCGTAATATTGAGCGCGTACGCAATTTAAGCCAACGCGGACGCAACTGTATTTATGCGGTCTGCGAAAGATGTTCTAGTCCAGATCAAAATAAAGAGAAACGCGGACCGCGTTTGTTATTGCGCGGCCTCGAAAGGGCAAGCGCGGACACAGAGATGCAAGTGAACTTGTCAAGAGATATGATGAATGCCAGAGATCTAGGGGAATATCAAATCAGGATGAAATGCCTCTCACCACTATTTTTGAAGTTAACATTTTTGAAGTGTGGGACATAGACTTCATGGGGCCTTTTGTGAGTTCGTATGGAAACACTTATATTTAGGTGAGGGTTGATTATGTTTCCAAGTGGGTCGAAGCCGTGGATTTTCCCCACAACAAATCCCGAAGTGTAGTGGCATTCCTAAAGAAAAACATCTTCACACGGGTTGGTACTCCTTGGGCAATTATCAGTGATGGGGGGTCTCATTTCTGCAATAGGGCATTTGACACTTTGCTTACAAAGTATGGTGTCAATCACAAGGTCTCAACTCCTTATCACCCCCAAGCTAGTGTACAAGTGAAGGCCTTAAACAGGGAAATCAAAAGCATATTGTCAAAAACTATGAATGCAAATAAAACGGATTGGTCAAGAGAGATCGATGATGCATTGTGGGCTTATAGGACTGCATTTAAGACTCCAATCGGTATGTCTCCGTACCGGTTGGTGTTTGGGAAAGCGTACCATTTGCCGGTCGAGATAGAACGTAAAGCCATGCAAGCCTTGAAGAGGTTAAATCTTGAGTCGAATGTTGGAGAAATTCTCCGGGTGGAACAACTCAATGAGCTAGATGAGTTCCGGTTTCATGCCTATTCAAGCTCATCGTTGTACAAGGATAATATGAAATACTTGCACGACAAATATGCCCGAAACAAGGAATTCAAGGAGGGTGATTTGGTCCTTCTCTTCAACTCCCGGTAACGTCTATTTCCGGGAAAGCTTAAATCCAATGAAGTGGCCCCTTTAAAGTAGTGCATGTAACACCTTTTGGTGCTCTTGACTTGAAGAACAAAAATGGTGAAATCTTCCGGGTTAATGGGCACCGTATGAAGCATTACTTGGGCAAGTTTGATGACAGCCACGTGGTGGCCTTGATCAAGTTCCAATGATGATGGTAACCTGTGTCGTGCCGCGATATTAAATCAGGCACTTCTTGGGAGGCAACCCAAGTGTTTTTTCTTTCTTTTTCATTTTTCTTCTTAGATTAGGTTTTATTTTGAACTAACTCGTTGTGATATTTGTGTAGGAATTGTTTGTGTAGTGCATGACTGTTGCTGGAAAAATTTGGCTAAGATGGAAATACTGCTGGCCGCACTCAAAATTTTGCGGTCAGCGGTAACCTTTTCGTGGGGGCATAATTTAGCGGCGGACGCGGACTTGAAAAGCCTTGAATGACAACTCTCTAAAGTTCTTTCCGTGTCCGCAGACGTTAATTCGCGGACAACGGTGCCTGTAACCAAGAGTCAAGTTTCTACTGCAATTCTCACAACTGGTATGCTAGATTCTATGTATTACTTGTAGTTCTTTCTTTTTCTTTTTAGTTTGTTTCAATTTTTATTTCTAATTAGGGTTACTACATACCAAGAATCAAAATCATGCTTAATTGATGATAAAACTGGATGGGTAATTGATTTTCATGCCTAGTGAGGGATGGGGTTTTTCATTTTACTACTTAATTGCTAAAAAATTTGTTAAGCGAAAACCCTAAGGCTTAAACCGTTCTTCAGCGCCCATATAGTTTGAATTCCGCAGACCGCACCGCAAATTTCGCGGTCCGCGTTATTGAGTGTGGGGTACTGAGTCAGTTGATTGTTCTCGGTCCGCGGTGATCTTTTCGCGGTCCGCGGTTGCATTTTCGCGGCCGCGTTGATTATTACGCGAATCGCGTTTCTAAACATCAGAAAGTTGACAAATTGGATCCACGACCACGTTTATTTTTACGCGGTCAACGTTTCATGTTCCCCAGATGCTCCCAGCTTTTCACTGTCTGCGGTGGATCATGTTTAGAGACTGGGTAGTTTGAACCCCAGTCTTTCGCGTCCGCGACCCTTTTTATGCGGACCGCGGTAGGCATTCCGCGACCGCGACTCTTTTTCCACTGACAGCAGTGCCCTTCTCTGTGAAACACTTTGAACATTTATTTGCTTTTATTTCATAATTGATTGAATAATATTATTAATGAGATTTCACTTATTGTGTATGGAGATAATGGTTAGATCTCGAGGTGGACCAGAAAAACAACAAGGGATGGGAGATTCCTCCGGTGGCCGGGGGAGAGGAAAACAGACTGCACCCCTAGCTCCCCAAAGGACAGTTGGCATAAAACAAACCCTCCAGAGACCCACTCTCAACACTTCGAAGACCAGTGAATATGTCCCCTCCCGAGATATTTCTGAGGGGGAAGCTGCCCAGACTCAACAAGAGGCACAATCTCAGCCTTTCCGGCTCGTAAATGAATCAACCTCTTTGTCGGGATCTTCTGATGGCTCGGGAGGTAGTGAGACTCCAACAACTCTTGCTCAAACTGCTGCAACTCCGGCCTCCAAAACGGTGCCAGTCAATGTTGATAGTGACGAGGATGTCCCTGATGACAGGGGAGATGGTGACACCTGAACTGGGGGTTTAGTGAGATCAAGGAACCCGGTGGTATGGCAAGACCAATTTGTTAGTGAGAAGACCTAGCACAAGTTCCGGGAATGGTGGCCTCAAAGGTCACTTACACTTGAGAGGGACTTCATTGAGTGAGATCTTCTACCATACAACCCCAATGTCAAAAGACAATTCAATGAAAGAGTGGGGTGGAAGTTCTTTACCATCAAGCTACCGGAGGCCAATGAGTATTTGGTCAAAGAGTTCTATGCAAATGTCGCCCACATAAAAAAGGGCACATATTTGACAAAAGTCCGAAACCAAAAGATTATGCTTGATGGCAAGACTCTTAATGATTAGGCTGGGTTCAATGATGAGGATGAGTCACTCTATCTGGAGAAGGTGGCTCTGGATGAATTAGCCCGCCCATGGCTTGCATCGGTGATAGCCATTCCTGGGATTACTCCAGCTTGGCTTACACCGGGGGTTCAAATCTTTAGGAACACTCCGAGTTTCGAAGCAAAGGGATGGTCCACTTTTGTGTGCAACTGGATATACCCCACTCAGCATGACAGTGATATGCCGGTATCCCGGCCGATTATTGCGACGACTATCATGGCGGGGTTCCCGATCAATGTGGGGAACTTTATAGCCAGATTTATTACTAGAGAAATTGTCGAGGATGAAAGATCGTATCCCTTTCCCAACATCCTCACCATGTTCTTAGAGGACTAGGGAGTAGGGAGGGACTTTGACACCAAAGTGAAGCCAAAAAGGGCATTCTCCTGGTGCAGCCTTCAGGGTCAAGACAACCCCAAATCCAATGTAAAAGCCACTACCTCCACTGGCCAGTATGAAGAGCCAGGGGTAGTGGCCACTAGGTCCGGCCCTCCACAGCCGAGGGGTCATCTGCTGCCATGCCATATCCACCCTTTAGGCCATCTGCTTCTATTCCCTCATCAATGCCTTCTTCATTAACTTACCCTTAGGCTGCACTAAGGGTCAACCAGACATTGGCCGACATCAACAACTGGATGCAGGTAGCTACATAAAAGCAATCTACCTTATCCAGTGCAGTAGCAACTTAGGCAGTTCCGGCACAACTCCAAATTCCTCCATCAGTGGAGGAATCATTGAAGACTATTCTTGCCAACCAAACGAAGATTCTGGAGTCTCTGGGTGCTCATGGGAAGGTAATCAAGGAGCTGGGTAAGCAAGTGAGGAAAGTGAAGAAGGGTCAAGAAGAGCTGAAGAAGGAGGTGGCGAAGCTTAGTTCCACCAGTGACATTCCTCTAGATCTCCTTATGGGAGAGACTGCCCATGTAGCACAGACAGCTCAGCCAGCACTAGAGCAGGAGGCTGACAAAGAGCCGGTGAGGAGAGTGGTGATACCCCAGACTGAGTATTTGGAGATTGAACTAGGGGATCTCGATGAAGGTGATGAGTTGGGAATACCACAGGACCCTACCAGTGACCCCATGCAGACAAAGGCTTCATATGGAGTTTTCTTTACTCTCTACCCTTCCCCTACTCTATTTTTTCTTTTAGAATTGAGGACAATGCTAATTTTTATTTGGGGGGTGGGGGTGGGGGTGGGGTGAGGGGCCTTATTTTGATATGATGATTTTGATGATTGGTCTATAATAACTTTGATACTATTTTTCTTTATTTTCTACTTATCGTACTTTCATTTTCGTACTTTTCACTTTTGGTATGTATATAAAATTACCATTCCATGTATATATTCATCCCCATTTTGTGTATATTCGTTTCAATCCCCGATTGTATATATTCATTTTACTTTCTGTATTTTTACTTTATAACTTCTTTTGTAATTTTCCTTAATAGCTTCGCTTCTTATTTCATATAGTAGCTTCTTTTTACAATTTTTCTTGATCAATAAGCCTTTGGTTTTCTTATTTCCAAGATTCTTTCCAATGGTGGAATGTGTGTGAACTAGGCGGCTTTTCCCAACGATGGTTGGCGTGACAACCTTCTTAAGGGATTGAGTCTGTTATCTTTTTTGTTTTGATATATAGTAGTAATGAATAAAAGTGACTCAAGTAAGCTTTACTTGGCACTAACACATTTATCTTCAACCTCATGGTTAGAGACAATTTTGTTGATGAGATTTGCTCTAGTTATGACCTTTAGAATCTTGAGTTGACTAAAACTATCATCAAGTGGTTTCTGTTAGCCATATGTGATCTTCAATCTTAGATAGGGTTGTTGTGGGCCCTCAAATCTATTCTCTTTAACAATCCACTAACTTGAGAGGTGAGATTTTTAATTGCAAGTCCAAGTCCCGTGCCAACATGTCTAGAACTTGCCCCGAATGTTTTTCCAGGCAAAATTCTAAGTGTATCTCGACTTGAGAAGTGATTATAGACTCTCCTTGTCCCATTTGAACTTTGGAAACTTTCATGGCCTACTAGTATTATATCCTTAGTCAACCCCTTTGATCCTAAGCCTTTTTCATTCAATAACCACATTACAATCCTTCATCCGTTTTATCATGACCCTCTTTTGGCACCCAATCTTTCCTTAGCATTCATAATAAGCAATAGTCAAAAACATAAGTTTGGGGGAGAGACAAAGAATTTCAAAGTGATGAAAGATACAAAGAACAAAAGGAATTGATGAAAAGGAAAGGCAAAGAAAAGGATGAAAAGCCAAAAAGAAACATGACAAAAGAAAAGAAAAATAAAGGTTGAAAGGATTCAAGAAAACAATGTTGAAAGGCTTGGAATGATGAGAAAAGGAGAAAAATGATCGTCATATAGAAGAAAAAGTGACAATGTGTCTCTCTAGTTCCCCCAAGGAAGAAGAAAATGACTCAAAGAGTCAAGAAAGCATGAGCCGAAATGAGAAAATGGAGTGCTTAAAGAAAGATGATACCATCATAGTTCATTATGTCCTACCTTGATCTAAAAAGCCTTCATTACATCCCGTTAAAACCCTATAGGATTTCAAGTTGAGTGAGCTTACATTAGTGGTGATTTAAATGAGGGGCAAACCTATGGTACTTAGAGCTGTACTTGTGGCATTCTTTTGAGAGTGATGAGCGCACGTCTTTGCAAACCCTGTTGTAAGTGTCACATTCTATAAGGTGAGATGAGCTCATGGAGACTAGAGGAGAAGGAGTCTGGGATCCACAATAACCAACGTGAGAGAGTGAGTTTCCTTGATGAATTCAGTCAACTTTTGAAGCTCTTGTGTCACATTAGACCTATGAAACTCACGAAGTCATAGCATAATGTTGTTGATATTGAATTTGTATTGAGGGTAATTGTTAGTTCCAATTGAAGTTTGATGAAGTCACCTTAGGACAACTGAAATTTCCTTTCTTTTTCTTGTGGAGGTGGGAGTTACCTTGTTTGCTCGAGGAGAAGAAAAAGCTTAAGTTTGGGGGATTTCAGAACTAGGGATTTTAACCTACTATTTTCTCTCTTTTGCTTAGGTTTTGGGTCAAAAATGCTAAAGGTAATCACGAAAACTAACTTAATGTGCTTGCTTGCAGGTTTTGGTCAAAATGAGCAAAGAAGCAAAAACAAACTCATAAAGGAGCCTAACTTGGAGAAGCCCAAAGGATGTAACTGGAGCGTGGACATCAGTGTTATTACGCAGCCGCGTAAGAACCTCCGCTGAGGCGGCCACAAATATGCGGCCCGCGAAGGCAGAAAGGTAGCCTTATGCAAGTGGAAGGCAGAAAGGTAGCCTTATGCAAGTGGAAGGCAGAAAGGTAGCCTTATGCAGATGGAGGTAGAGCTTAACCTCGGAAGGCAGAAAGGTAGCCTTATGCAGATGCAGATGGAGGTAGAGCTTAACCTCGGAAGGCAGAAAGGTATCCTTATGCAGATGGAAGGCAGAATGGTAGCCTTATGCAAGTGGAA
Source organism: Nicotiana undulata (assembly GCA_005239495.1). Lineage (NCBI taxonomy): Eukaryota > Viridiplantae > Streptophyta > Magnoliopsida > Solanales > Solanaceae > Nicotiana > Nicotiana undulata. Next base: position 807 of record ML252595.1, on the reverse strand, counting down.
GGCAGAAAGGTATCCTTATGCAGATGGAGGTAGAGCTTAACCTCGGAAGGCAGAAAGGTATCCTTATGCAGATGGAAGGCAGAATGGTAGCCTTATGCAAATGCAAATTGAGACAAAGCTTAGTCTCGGAAGGCAGAATGGTAGCCTTATGCAGGTGGAAGGCAGAATGGTAGCCTTATGCAGGTGGAAGGCAGAATGGTAGCCTTATGCAGGATTAAATAAATGGAAATTGAAATTCTTAGCTGGTTATAAATTGCAGTATTGTGATCATGAAGCATCGTTTGTTTGTGCTGATAATAAATGTCAGCGTGTGCGACAATTTTGAGAATTGTTTCTTTGAATAATGTTTGTCCTTTAATCGGACAGTAAATTTTGGCTTTTGTCGTCTTTGTGCCTGCATCCAAAGAAAAATCGTGAGTTCTGTAAATGGGGGAGGTTAGTTTGTATCCTCGCTGGCTTCGCTTTATTTTTCCATCTCGATCTGATGATACTGTTCGTATCATTTGGGTAGCGTTCACTAAACAAAGCAGTTTTTAAGAGTAAGCATGCATGATTTATTAAAGATATAGTATAAACATATAATTTAAAATAGTTTTAGATGAACCGACGACCATGACACGGTTCAAGACATTGCAACCTCTACTGCTACGGAATTTTGAGGGCCCTCCTCAAAAATCTGCCCCAGTTTGATAGGTTGATGCTTCTGATTGTTTCTCTTACGGCGATCGGCTGAACTTACTTCTGAATTTTGAGGGTCCTCATGAAAAATTCCGCCCCAGTTTCCAATTGCAGGGAAAATGCAATTTT